>PVIW01006195.1:0-91750 GCA_004026585.1 Noctilio leporinus | reverse complement strand
AAATTAAAAAAAAAAAAAAAAAAAAAAAAAAAAAAAAAAAAAAAAAAAAAAAAAAGAAAGAAAGAAAGAAAGAAAAAGAAAAGAAAAGAAAAGAGAAAAGAAAAGGACTCCTTAGATATTTTGGACATTAACCCTTTATTGGATACATCATTGGCAAATCTCCCAGTCAATAGGTTGTCTTTTCATTTTATTGATGGTTTCCTTTGTTGTGCAAAAACTGTTTAGGTTGATGTAGTCTCATGTGTTTATTTTCCTTTTGTTTCCCTTGCCTTAAGAGACAAATGAAAAAAGAAAAGAGAAAAACGAAAGAAAAAAAGAAAAAGAAAAAGAAAAGAAAAGATAATGCAAAAGCATTTTCAGAGAATTTGCTGTCTTTGTTTTCTTCTAGGAGGTTTATGGTTTTGAGTCTACATTTAAGTATTAATTCACTTTTAAAATTTTAACTGTTAAATTTTTTTTTTATTGATTGACTTCAGAGAGAGAGAGAGAGACAGAGAGAGGGAAAGACAGAGAAACACTGATTGATTTTTGAGTTTGACGTAACAGGGGATGGAACCTGCAACCTTGGCATATCAAGACAGTGCTCTAACCAACTGAGCTACTTGGCCATGGCTATCTTTCATTCATTTTGAGTTTTTCCTTGTATTAGGTGTAAGAAAGTGGTCTAGTTTCATTTTGTCAGCATGTATCTGTTCATTTTCCCCAACGCCTTTTATTGAAGAGACTGTCTTTATTCCATTGTGTATTCTTGCCTCCTTCTCATAGATCAATTGACCAGATAGGTACGGGTTTATTTCTGGGCTCTTTACTCTGTTCCCTAGATCTATGTGTCTGTTTTTATTCCAGTTCCAGTACCATTTTGTTTTGATTACTATAGCCTTATATAACTGTGCGCTATCAGATGTCATGATACTTCCAACTTGGTTCTGTTTTCTCAAGATTCCTTTGGCTAGTTGGGGTCTTTTGTGGTTTCATATAACTTTTAGGATTATTATTTCTACTCTTGTGAAAAATGCCGATGGTATATTGATAGGGGTTGCATTGAATCTACAGGTGGATTTTGGTAGCATGGACATTTTAAGGGATTGCTCTGAATCAGTAGATTGATTTTGGCAGTATGGACATTCTACCAAGGTCAGTTCTTTTACCCACTAGCATGGCATAAGCTTCTATTTAGTGTATATTCTTGAATTTCTAAAAATTTTATGATATTTGAAATTTTACAGGTATTTTACTTCCTTGGTTAAACTTATTCCTCGATTTTTTTAAAATGAAATTTCAAATGGATCATTTTCTTAAATTTTCATTTTGATGGTTAATTATTGGTATATAAAAATGCAACCAATTTCTGAATATTAGTTTTGTATCAAGCTAATTTTACTGAACTCATTTATCAGTTCTAATAGTTTCTTTGTGAACTCTTTAAAGTTCTCCCTAAGTATTATCATGCTATTTGCAAATAAGTTTTACTTCTTCCTTTCTAAGTATTTTACTGTTTATGCTATAATTGAGTTTGGGTTTGAGCTGGCCTTGCTTTTTCTCCTGTTTTCCACCTCCACTCAGCCCCCACCATTCCCCTCCCTCAAACAATCCCTATTCTGTGAGTTGTGAATAAATGTTCTTTGGCTAATCCCCTTACCTTCTTTCATCCCTTCTTCCCCCCTGGCAGCTGTGAGTCTGTTCTGTGTATCTATACTTCTGTTTCTATTTTGTTCATTAGTTTATTGTGTTCCTTAGATTCCACATGTAAGTAAGATCATGTGGTATTTGTCTTCCACTGACTGCCTAATTTCACCTAGCATAACATTCTCCAGGTCCATCCTAGTGTCACAGAAGGGAAGAGTTTCTTCTTTTTACTGATCCGTAGTATTCCATTGTGTAAATGTACCACAGCTTTGTAATCCACTCATGGGCTGATGGACACTTAGGCTGTTTCCACATCTTGGCTATTGTAAATAGCGCTGCTATGAATATAGGGGTGCGTATATTTTCTTGTGTTGGTGTCTTCTTATTCTTAGGATATAGTCCCAGAAGTGGAATTGCTGGATCAAAAGAGAGTTCCATTTTTAATTTTTGGAGGACATTCCATATTGCTTTCTCCCTTTCCAATTAAGATGCCTTATTCCAGCACTGCCCCAAAACCTGCTGGCAGCATGTAGTTATGTGTTCTACACACTGCTCAAGCCACCTCCTCACACCGTCCTCACTGGGCTGGAAGGTGAATTGGAACCACAGCTGTGTCCTCACTGCATGGTGTCAGCTCAGTGTGTCTCTCTCCCCTCTGTGTGCCCAGGACTCTGGGGCCTGGTGAATAACGCTGGCATCTCCGTGCCCACGGGACCCAATGAGTGGCTGACCAAACAGGACTTTGTAAAGATTCTCAATGTGAACCTGTTGGGGGTGATCGAAGTGACCCTGAGTCTGCTGCCCCTGGTGAGGAAAGCAAGAGGTCGCGTGGTCAACGTCGCCAGCATCTTGGGTCGTATAACCTTGTATGGTGGGGGCTACTGCATCTCCAAGTATGGCGTGGAAGCCTTCTCGGACTCCCTCAGGTACTGGACCCAGACAGAGCCCCTCCCTTGTTCCTCCTGCTTCTGTGCTTCCAGGGAGCCTTTTACAGGGGGGTTGATTTCACACAGTCTCAGAGTCTCCTCCTTCCTGAACCTTCTCTCTTGTTTTGTGCCAGGCATTCATTGGGAAGCACCTATTTATCATCTGGGGGCTGGGGTGGGCCCCAGGGCAACAGAGGTTAATTCAAGTTGACCCTGCCCACAGCCAGGAAGAGTCTAGGGCAGAACTGGAACTGATATAATTCATCTGTGCAGCCCATTCATGTACCTAATTGCTGTGAAACTTGGATTCCAGAAGCCTAGTTGGCATTGAAGCCTCCCAGAAGCCCGCTACTCAGGGAGCTGCTTCATCACATCAGCAGGAGACACTCCACTGGCTGCAGGGCTTGAGGATGGCTGAGTTGTGGGGGCGCTGAGGCCACAGGCAGACAGATGCTCCTTAGAGGGCAGAAGGCCTGCAGGTTGACTTGGGAGGAGGAGAAGGGGGAGCAGTTTGAGGAGCAAGGGAACCATAGAATGGGTGGGCACAGCCCAGTTTTTGATTGCATGTGACAGAACTACCAGGAGACAGAATTTGGGTGGTGCCTTTCAGCAGAGTTGGTAGGGTGGAGTTAGAAGCAAACGTGTGGAAATACTTGGATACACACTCAAACTCTGCAGAGAGGCAATATTATCGTCTTAGATTCCTCCTGTGCTGCACTTCACAACTCCCCAGACTACTGCAATCCTGTATTGATGTTTCATTGGCTTTTATTTTCTCCTGCCCACATGCATGTGTGTGTGTGTGTGTGTTTGTGCGTGGTTTAATGAGACCTCTCAAGTCCTTGCCCCTCTGTCTGTGTGCCTTGCAGGAGGGAGCTCTCCCACTTTGGGGTGAAAGTGGCAATCATTGAGCCCGGTTATTTCAACACCTGTGTAACCAACAAAGAGATAATTTCTAAGAGCTTCCAGGAGACATGGGATCAAGCCAGCCCAGAGGTCAAGGAGATCTACGGGGAGCAGTTCCTGGCATCCAGTGAGTGAGCTGTGTGGGTTGTGGGGATAGGAGCAAATCACTTCTGGAAGCCTGGTTCATAATCAGCACCACCTACAGTTTCAGGTCCGACCTTTGTGCTCTGACTCACCCGCAAACAGGGTGCTTGTGGAGATCTTCAGTTTATATGTTGCAGATATTCCCCAGAATAAAGCCCAGAGTGGTTTAGCATGAAATAGGTGTGCCTGGGTTAAGAGTGAGACATTCTCTGAGGGATTTGGGTGGATTCAATATAGAGGGCCAGGTATTCTAGAAACTCATTCTATAAGTTGATCTTAATGTGGGAGCATGGAATTCATCTGGATTCTTTCTCATTCTGGACAGGCATAAAATTAATTGGCTCATTGGACAAAAAGTGCCAGAACGATCTCTCCAAGGTGACAGACTGCATGGAACATGCCCTGACTGCCTGCCATCCCCGCACCCGATACTCATGTGGCTGGGATGCCAAGTTCATCTACCTCCCCATGAGCTACATGCCTACCTTCCTGGTAGATGCCATCGTCTCCTGGAACACCCCAAAACCCATTAAGGCCATGTGACCCAAGACTGTGGTGCACAGTAGGGCAGGGTTGGGTACTGTTTGAGGGAAGGGATGCATTTGTGAAGGCAAGTATGGTGGCGTTTCTTCACATTCTTAAGAATGTTATTTAAGTCAAATTAAATAATTAACTCAAAGACGATGGATTTCTTTAAAGTCAGGGAAGTTTACTGAGCAGAGCAGGGACTAGTGTTGTAGGACCTTGTTCTCTTTCCGACATCCCCAAAGTCAAACTCTGCCTGCTCCTCTCCTTATCATTCCCAACCACCTGTCACCCTGCACCTGCTGACTCTTGCTGTGTCCTTTTTTCTCTGTCTTTTCCAGAGAAGTTTCCTGAGAGATGAGTGGGCTATGGACCCAGCAGGATACAGCAAGGGTAGCCTTTGGCAGGGTGGAAGAGACCTTGACCCTTCCTAGAGCCGAAGGTGCAGTCCACACTAGGTTGTGGCATGAGGCCTCCATACCTCTTCCCAAAGCCTTCCCTGGGTTGATCCAAAGAACCACTGTAGACTAAGATTATTCTGTTCCTGCCTCCTACATAATCCTGGGTGTGCTCCCTTATGATTCACACCTCTGTCTCATATTCTTACTTCCCTATCTTGACCAGCTTCCCATCTACCTCCCTGTGAGAACCTTGCCCCATTTCCTAGAATATCTCCTTCCCTTCCAAGTCCTGACCCTGAGATTTTCCAAGCATCTGGCCCCAGTCTTCTCCCCGAAAATGTCGTTTCTTCTCAAAGTCAGGGGTTCAGCGTGAGGCCCTTTCTGCAGCTGCCCAGGGAACTCATGACCCATCCTCATGACCTCACCCCATTGACATTACATTCATATCAGACCTCGTTTCTGTTCTGCCTTCCCTCCCAAAGTGTCCCCCCTCCACTGCTTTTGTCATCTGGGATTCTACCTGTTATCAGCCCTTTACTTTGATGACTGGCCTCCCCTCTGCACATCCAACTAACTAACCACTGTGCCCAGTTGACTTCATAATTCCTTCCTCTCAACACCACCCCCCCCCCCAACACCCAGGCTCCTCAGATCACCAATCACCTCATGTGTGTCTGATCCTGGGAGTAGAAAAATGCCCAGTGGAGGCCCTGCAACAGGATTTCTGTGTCCTCAGTTCTTGACTTTCTCCATTTGTCTGATCACTGGGTGAGGGTTGGCCAGCCTGGAGGACAGTGAGGATTCCTCATTGATGATCTGAATCTCTCTCAGGCCCTAAGACCCTCAGTCCCCCTGCTTTCTGGGAGTTGGGGCCTCCCATTACCAGCCTCTGGCCTCAGGACAATGAAGATGCAGCTACCCTAAGAGAAACTCTTTTTTATCCTCTCTCGTAATGGACACTTACCTAAGGGCAGAGAATTCCAGAGCGCTAATAACCTGGAACTCATTTCTCTTGAGGTTTGGAAGGCACAAGACCAATGTTGCTTATTTTACATTAATGAAGTTCTCTTAACTTTTTCCTCTAAAAATATAAATTCAAGGCGCCGGCCTGCGAACCCAAAGGTCGCAGGTTCGATTCCCCAGCCAGGGCACATAACCAGGTTGTAAACCAGGTCTCCAGTCAGGTCTGTGGCTGGAGGCAGGTGAAACGCAACCATACATTGATGTCTCTCTCCCTTCCTCTCTTTCTAAAAATGATGAAATAAAATCTTTTAAAATATATATATATGTATATAAATTCGGTTCATTTACATGCCTGTACTCATGACAAAGGATTTTGCTCTCTGGACCAGAGGTGGGGGATTCCCAGGAGGGCTTTCTGGGCAGAGTTCTTTCTTATTCACCCTGCCCAGATCACCCACGTGAGCCACCTCTCAGCACCGACATCACCACTGTGGTCTTACCCATCCCTGGCACCTTTGCCCATCAAGGCTGGGGAGAGAGAAGGGGAGTCACCAGAGCTGTCTGAGATGACAAGGCTTCAGGTTAGACTTGAATTTCTTGCATCTGGGCTAATTGGTGTGGTGATGCATCCATCCACCTATAAAAATTATAGAGTGGCTCACAGAGGCCCTGTATGTGTTGCCAGCAGTGGGAGGGAGGAGAGCTCTTCTCAGCAGACTCCAGTGCCCTGCCAGCTGTGGGTCAGAGAACCAGCCTCTCTCTTTGTCTCCTGAGCCAGATCTTTCTTGGCCATCACCTCCTCCCGGCCCTATGGCGGCTCTCACGGACCTCTCTTTTATGTATCGCTGGTTCAAGAACTGCAATCTTGTCCGCAACCTCTCAGACAAGTATGTCTTCATCACAGGCTGTGACTCGGGCTTTGGGAACCTACTGGCCAAGCAACTGGTTGATCGAGGCATGCGGGTGCTGGCTGCCTGTTTCACTGAGGAGGGGGCCCAGAAGCTTCAGCAAGATACCTCTTACCGGCTACAGACCACCCTACTGGATGTCACCAAGAGTGAGAGCATCCAAAAGGCAGCCCAGTGGGTGAGGGACCAAGTGGGCGAGCAAGGTGGGGTGAATTGCATTCTTTAGCATTCTCAGCTTATCCTTCCTTTTCTCTTTCTCCTTCTCCTACAGACACCTTACAGTTATCAGAGACCCTCTTGTTTGGATGGGGAGGGAGAAGTAATGTGGAGAAAAGGGGCTGAGACTGGCCCAGTTTGACTGGAAGCCATTGCATGGTTTTTGGTCTGTCCACAGAAAGGAAGTTTTCTCTCCCAGATACTCAGCGGGATAGAGGGAGGTTGTCATGGGAGGTAAGGGAGAAAAGCTGTGCTCTCTATATCCAAACTTCCAATGATGGAGTTGCTTCTCTGGGACATGGGCAACCCTGACCAGCAGCTCTTGTCAGGACCAGGCTAGGGGAAGGCAAGATGGGAGCATCATGTTGGACCCCTTGAGCAGAGGAATTTGCTCTCCTTGACTGCATCAGGTTAGAAGGCTGAGGACATAGCGCTCTGTCCTTTCCTCACAACATGGTGGATTGTGAGGAACTCAGGTTGAACTCAGAGTAAGCACTGACATCAGCATGGCTGCTCCTATTGGGAAAGGAGACTGTGGGCTGGGGCTGGACCAGGACTGTGTAGGAACCTGCCCAGCGAGCTTCCTGCATGAAGGCTGTGGGAACAGGAAAAGGAGGAACAATGTGGCCCTGTTGCGAAAGTGGCAGCCTAGGAGAAATCCTTACTCTTTTTTTTTTTTTTTCACAGTACACAGTGATTATTTAAATACTTGAAAAGGTCAATGATGGAAAAAATAGGTTTATCATGAGAGTTTATATTTATTAGATTTATTTTACCATTTAATTTATATTTATTTATTTATAATTTTGTTGTTGCATTACATCCATCCCTTTTTTTGCTCCCCTCTGTCCCCCTCCCCACCCACCCATATTTTACCATTTAAAAAAGTGCTGCTTCTAGGTTATCCTAGCTAGATACAGAACACTTAGCCAGATACAGAGCACTTCATGACACATGCAGCTACTGTAATGTACTGTAGCAGACACAGCCATTCTAGAATGACTTACACTTTGGGAGGGAATTCAATAGAAGTCATGGTGACTGTTTATTAAACTTAAACTTTGATAATATACAAATCTGTTTTTCCCATTTGACTATAAGGGCTATAAAATTCAGCCCATTGACAAAGGAAGCAACATGATCACGCAGTAACCCTGGTAACGGCCGTAGCTCACCCCCTCGAAGGCAGAGTACCCTCTCAGCTAACAGTCGCCTAGACTGCAGGATGGCTTGGAGGCTGGCCTCCGAGTGACCAAGAAACGCTGTGCCTGTAAGCTGACACTGACCTGTTTGTTTTCAAAAACAGAGAGGAAGTGGCAAAGGTCAGTCTGAGTAAATGTGAAATAGATAAGTGACCCACGAGTAAACACAGCTTCTGCCGAGCTGACTTCAACCTAAGGGAGTGAGCCAACCTCCTGCTAACAATACCAAGTAGAAAGGCCTAGAAACATCATTTCTAGAACTCAGTTTGGGAGACCACATCTTGCTTGAATATGTACATTATTTACAAAACATTCCCTTTTGGCCTCTGGAAGTTAGCCATTTTAGTTTGGCTGTTAAGCTCTCTCTTTCCTTATGTTAGCCAATACTGCAGCTATTACATGAATTAGAAATAATTGATAAAGTAACTTTGCATGTTTTGTATAAATATTGACATATTTATGTCAGTATTTCTAGCAGAATGTACATCAAAGTATTCATTTTTAGTAGGGGCCAAAACTTTTTTTTTAATCACTGCTGGTTCAATAATACTTTATACATAGCAAAGCCCAAAATGGCAAAAACAATAGCACCAAAACTTGCTCAAAGCCAAAATGTGGAGCTTGTGAGGTCAGCTTGTGTCACATGCCTGTTAAGAACTGCAGTGAAGATTTTGTTCTTTTTTTTTTTTTTTTTTTTTAATTTTATTGTTGTTGTATTACATCCATCCCCTTTTTGCTCCCCTCTGTCCCCCTCCCCACCCAAGATTTTGTTCTTTATAGATTGCAGCAAGTCTGAGTTGAGGAAGTTCTGACAGATGCAAAATGTACACCTGTGGCGGGAAATCCTAACTCTTAAGGGAACTAGTCTGGGGTCCCATGCACACAGGTGGAGAGACCAGGCAATAACTTCCTGTTTTATTTTTCTCCTTATATGCCATTACCTGCCATTTTATATCATTTATTTATTTTTCTTATTTATTGCCTATTTTCTTTGTTAAAATAAAGCTGGGGGAGAGGCTTCTTGTATCTTATTTATTACATATCTTTAGTACTTAGAACAATGTCTGTCATCTAGTAAGTTGCCAAATATTTGTTAGATGAACTAACTAATGAATAATTCAGCAAGAGTGAGTCTTTTTTCAACAAGCTGCCTCGCCCAGCGCCCTAGATTCAGCCCTGAGCCACTTGTGTTAATGATTCACTGGATATACTACCAGTTTATTGCTATTGCTGTCATAAATTAACACAAATTTAGTGGCTTAAAACAACATGAATATATGATCTTGAAGTTACGGAGATCAGAGGTCCAAAATGGGTCTCACTGGGCTAAAATCAAGGTGTCAACAGAGCTGTGTTCCTTTCTGGATGCACTAGGGGAGAATCCATTACGTTGCCTCTTCGGCTTCTAGAGATTGCCTGTATTCCCTGGCTCATGACCCCCTTCTATCTTCAAGGCCAATGAGGTCAGGCAGAGTCCTTCACACTGCCATCACTCTGCCTCTTTCTTCCGCTTAGAAGGACCCTTGTGATTATATGGACCCACCTGGCTAATCCATTTTAAGGGCAGTTGATTAGCAATTTGACTTTCATCTGCTAACTTAATTCCTCTTTCCAGAGTAATCCACCATATTCACAGGCTCCAGGGATTAGCATGAGCACATCTTCTGGGTGCCATTATTCTGCCTCCCCATTAGGCAACATTCTTGGTCTAAGAAACCTTGGGAAATGGGGGGAGGGCTTTTTGGCACCCTTTCCTATTATCCCTGAGTCTTTGGACATCACAGGTTGACCCTAAAGCTGTTCGCATAGCTCTGACAGTTCTCTAGTTGCTCTTTGCAAAAAAAAAAAAAAAAAAAAAATTAGATTGTCCCGATTCCCCAGCAGGCATCTGTTTACCTCAGATGATCAAGGTAATGGCGAGTGTGTATTTTTTCTCCACAGCAGAAACCACTTGGGTTTTATAGTCTTTGGGTTTCAGAAGCCTAATTTCTTCCTCTGTAAAACAAGAGAGCCCCCTCTACCTGAGAAGGTTCTGAGTCCTGCCAGCCAGTTGGTCTCCTGGGGTCTCTCTAGGAAGATAGGGTGAGGGCATGGCTTTTGTATGGACCACAGGCCCAGGGAAAAGGATGGCCCCTATTTGGTGTCTCATCCAGACCTGCCCTCAGGAAAGAGTGAAAAGTGTGCTCAGAAGAGTACTTGAGGCTGCAGAGGCCAAGGTGGGGTAGGGAGTGAGTGTGGATATGGGGAAAGGAAGGCAAGGAGCCAGGGCAGTGGGGCTCATGGAATCCCTGAATGAAAGACCTGGAAGGCCTCCTTGGGGATCATTTAGAGGCTTTTCCAACATGCTTTTAGCATCAGACATCTTCCTCCAAGTAGAATTTTACTCGGAAGCTCAATATGTAAAACAAATGAAAATTGAGATTCTCCTGCATCTCCCTTCCTGGGCAGATTCTGAGGTTCAGCTCAGGAAGTTCTGAGACTTGCAACCCACAGGCTGGAAACAACTGCTCTAGTCCAGTTAACACAGAATCTGAGGCTGAGAGAGAGAAAGTGACGTGTCCAAGGCTAGAGGTAGAACCAGAACCAGAACTTGAGCTCTTCAACCCTGGTCTTCTGCAGAACTGAATGCCAATCAATACTTAGCATTTTTCCTCTCTATTTATACCAACTCAATTTAATGATCTCAGACAGCTCTTTTCACATTTTCCATAATTATTTAAATGCTTCATATATTTATGTATAAATGTTATTTATTTCTTCTCTGGTTTATATCCTATTTTGTTCACTTTATATCTCTAGCTCTTTCCTCTGTAACTGACAGAATATGTTCATGAATGAATAAATGAATGTGTGAGTGGATGAATGAATGAAGTAATTTTGGTAATGTGTATAATAAAATTGGTCTTTTAGACTTAGGAGAATATAGAGGAGGAAGCATAATTGGGGAAGGAATTCAAACATTTATTCTTTGGTGTGAAAATGATATCATTTCCCAGAGCTAATACCTTAGATGCCATTAGCAAAAGCCTGCATTATTAACTGGTACAGGGCCCAGGTAGCTGTAGATTGTGTGAATCAGAAAAGTGCCCCTTTAGGGAAAACTAATTAATAAAAGACACATCTCCCTTCAGGCTGTCATAGCTCCCTGCCCAGGCCCCAGCCTGGCCATCTTGTGCTTTGTGCATCTGCTCAACCATCCTCAATAGCCCTGAGCCATGTGTAAGAGACCTTAGTGACTGTGTGGTTCTCTGTCTTTATCTTCCCCTCCCACCTCCAGGCCTCTGGGCCCTGGTGAACAACGCTGGTGTGGGCCTGCCCAGTGGTCCCAATGAATGGCTGACTATAGAGGACTTTGTGAAGGTGATCAATGTGAACCTGCTGGGACTGATCAACGTGACCCTCCACATGCTACCCATGATCAAGAAAGCCCGGGGCAGGGTCGTCAACATGTCCAGCTCTGGTGGTCGTGTGGCTGTCATTGGTGGTGGCTACTGTGTCTCCAAGTTTGGTGTGGAGGCCTTCTCTGACAGCATCAGGTGACTGAGCCTTGGCACTAAACCACTCTGGGTGGGAGTCCTAGGGCTTCATCTCAGGGAGGGCTATGGGTGGGGAGTATGACAGCATGAGGGCAGAGGAGTTCTGAAGGGAAGAAAATAAAGCAGTAATAAGAAACAGGCTAGCCCTCAGGGGGCCTTCCCCAAGGACCAAGAGAAGAAAGGATAAGGAGAAGAGGTGGGGTGGTGATAGGAGACTATCTTCCTGCTTTCTCTTGAGCCGTCGCAAAATAAGTGAAAGCCTATTTGGGCCTGTGGGAATAGGAAGGACTGTCCTAAACAGACAGAGAGGCCTAGGGACAGATGTGATTGCAGGAGACCCTCTGAGGAGGATGCAAGCCTTGTATTGACCTCTCATGCCTTTTGCCCTGCGAGTGCTGGGTGTGGGGTTGAGAGGGAGAGACCTGGTGGGAGGTCAAGTTTTAGTCTAGATTCTTTGTTAACTTCCTTTTTCTGGGTTTGCCTACTGTGAATTGCCCAGAGATCAGGCTTGGGAAAGGGCTGAGGCCCTACAACAGGGTTTACTTGCCGGAAAGCCAACACTGGCCTGGTGCAGGGGTAGGGAGAGCAGCTCCAGTTTCCTGAGAAGACCAGCACCTATACAGGTGTCAGAAGTAACCCTCCCTGATGACCTGTTGTCATCTTGGAGTCCCAGACTGAATCCAACTCTTCTTTCCCAGGCGTGAGCTCCACTACTTTGGGGTGAAAGTCAGCATCATTGAGCCGGGGAACTATCGGACAGCCATTCTGGGCAAAAACGGCTTGGAGCCTCGCCTGCAGAAGCTGTGGGAGCAGCTGCCTCAGGAGACCCGGGATAGCTATGGAGAGGAGTACTTCCGTATCTGTGAGTGTCCTTCAAGGGAGAGGGGTCTCTGAGAAGGACAGGGAGATCTTGGGGTCACTGACATACTTTCATCTTACAGATGATGGGATGGAAGCTCAGAGGGGTTCAAGGGCCCAAGGTCACACAGCTAGTGGCAGACCAGACCTGAGATTTGAGAACAGAAACCAAGTGGACAACTGCTGGGAGTGACAGGACTAGAGCTGCCAGGGAGATGGGGGCACTAGGAGAGATGCTGTCCAGGGATGCTGCCCATTCCTGGCACCTGCCCCCAACGTCATTATGCTGGTGAATCAGGTGAAGGCGCACTGACATAAGTATGGAGAGCTTGTTAAGAGCACAGCTCCTTGAGCCCACACTGCCTGGGTTTGAATCCTGATTCTACCACTTACCAGCTAGGAGACTTTGAGCACGTTACCTACTCTTGTTATGCCTCGGTTTATAGCTGTGCGTCAGCTATAAAATGGAGCTAATGATCGTGTTTACCTCACAGGGCTGCTATGAGAATTAATATCTGTGAAATATCTTGCACACACTAAGGTTTGTTAAATTCAAAATGAGGAAAGGGAGCAAAGGAGTATTTTAAAGGAAGCTCCTCCAGGCAACTCTCTTTCACTCTGAGCTAAGGGTCTCATGTGAACCTCCGACGTTCTGGGAGAGTAGAGGAGGCTCATTTCAGCTGCTTGCTGCCCCCAAACTTCGCTCACTTTTTCCATTTTGAGGGATGAATGGAACCCTGGCGACTGGGGCTTAAGAGGAGGGGGTGGCCCATGGGTGCAGCGGAGGAGGAATTGGCCCAGAAGACCTGTTAGAGCACCTCATAGTAGGAGAGAGGAGGCCACTCTGAGAACCAGAAGTCCCAAATCATGTCATCTCAAAGCTGAGATTTGATTTCAGGAGAGTATGATCCAGAAGACTTCCTAGTTCTCTCCATTTCTCTGGCTCCTGGCACCCCAGAGCCATCTCTGTAGCTGCCTTTGTTGGGGGTGGTCAGAGGCTCCCTCTGACCTGTCAATAGAAATCAGTTCTGACACAACCAGGTGGCACCTCCTTGGCAGGCATCTCTTTCCTCCAGTTGCCTCTCTGTGACCTGGCTGTAGGGCTGCACACCACTGGTTCAAGGAGCTTCTCTTAGGCTAGAGTGAAGCCAGGCAGGCTCTCAGTCCTGTTCCTGCTCCTTTGGACCTCCGAGGTCTAAGTCACATTTCCCTAACCCAGATTTTTTTCCTCTCTTTACTTGGCTTCCATGAACATCCCTCAACGACAATTTACTGCTGCAGTTAAGTCCTTAGGCTCTGGAACTGAGGTGCCTGAGTGAAAATTTCAGCTCTCCTGCTTGCTTTGGGCAAGTTACTCAGTTTTCTCATCTGTAATGAATTACTAGAATGAAGTGAATTAGTATTTATAAATACTTAGTATTTAATTTAATACTAAGTATTTATAAATACTTAGAAGATTCTCTGACCCTTGGTAAGAACCATTTGATTTAAAAGTGGTTTTTATCCCCCCTCAGACTGAGCATGGCTTCCTTCTTTTCATTAGATTGGTACTTACAAGCTCTAAGTTCTTATATTGCAAAGAGGTGCTCAGATAGTAATGATCCCAAACCCAAAGGATGAATTTTTGATATACACCCAGAAACACTGGGTGGATTATATGTAATCATTCAGTCAAATCCATGGCAGGCATCTAACTGCCCATCTGTGTTTTATTTTAATAGAATATTCTCCTGAACATTATACACCAACAGAGTAAAAAGTTAAGACTCCAAAACCAAGCCAACCATTTATTTACTCAATACACATTTTATCAAGAGCTTGCCACATGCCAGGCACTGTGTGGGGCTAGCAAGTGAGTGGATCAAGCAGCAGGGCTCACACCTCACTGCCTGTAGCTTAAGGCTCAGGAGAGGAGACAGATCTTAATAAACACACACACGCACGCACACATACACACACATTTAATGGTAAATGTGGGTAAGTACCATGGAGAGAAACACAGGGCTGTGAAAGAAGAATGGGGCTGGAAGCTGGGACCCCAGTTTAGATTATAGTGTAGAGGGCAGCTTCTCTGAGTTGACTTTGGGGAAGAGTAAATAAGGCATTGCTGAAAAGTAGAAAGAGGGGATAGGAAGGGAAGTTTTTGCAGGAAGGCCCTGTGCCATAAGCCTGGTCCCTGATACTGAATTCTCACAATAGCACAAATGTTTCCTAGTTGCCCAATTCCAAAGCCCATGCTGGCATCCTAAGACATCACTACCAACTGTCTGGCTTTAAGTCAGTGTGGCTCTTTTGGGGACCCCAAAAAGTAGCTTGCCCTTTTTCACCGCAGTGTTCTGTTTCTTTTAAACATTTCTTAATGTCCTATTTTGTGCTTGGCACTGTACCCTGTTAAACATGGAGTGGGAAGGGGAAAGGGGTACCCATTTAACCTGTTCTGTTTCTCTCAGAAACAGAAAGGGAAGTTCCTCAAAGTCAGGGTTAAGGGTACCCGAAAGACATTGTCCTTCCTTCATCAACTGCATGCCAGTGTCTGGCATGGAAGGGGTGAATTCCTACCCTTCCTGGACCATCACCAAACTCAGGTCTGATTTAGCTCTTCACATGCCCCAAACCAGGGACCCACAACCCAGGCTTGTGCCCTCCCTGACCTGGAATCGAACCAGTGATCTTTCGGTTTACAGGCTGGCACTCAATCCACTGAGCCACATCAGCCAGGGCTGTTTTTAAGTTTTAATTATTTTGAGGTCTGACTCTCAGGCCCCACTTTGTCCAGAGTGCTTGGGGCTATCATTGAAGGTACAAGCCCTAGGTCACCAGTGCATATCAGAGCCCACAAATGTATCTTGTGCCTTGTCCCCCATTTGTGTAGTGAGCTTTGGCAGGCTTGGACCATTTGGGTGCCTTGTACCCATCTTCATACTCACGTGCACAAATGTTAGCAGAATACCTCACATTTGTTAGAGCCGTACAAAGTGCCTACCTGTGCCTGAGATCAATTGAATCCCACAATGGCCTTATGACCAGGGCACAGGCAATGTTACTATTTTCTAATAACATTTTTTTCCCTGCAAGCTTTTGTAGAAAATTTGGGAACTCTAAGGGGAAAAACCTCCAGTAACTAGTCTAACCATGAGTCAGACAATATTTTTACTTACTTCTAATTTTTCTACCCACTTACATGCATTTGTTTTCTATTCTGTCCTCTTCCACTTTATTTTTTTTATTATTTATTTTTTTTTTAAAGATTTTATTTCATTATTTTAGAAAGAGGGGAAGGGAGAGAGGCAGAGAGGGAGAGACACATCAATGTATGGTTGCCTTTCACCTGCCTCCAGCCACAGACCTGACTGGAGACCTGGTCTGCAACCTGGTTATGTGCCCTGGCTGGGGAATCGAACCTGTGATCTTTGGGTTCGCAGGCCGGCGCCTTATCCACTGTGCTACCAGCCAGGGCCTCTTCCACTTTATAACATGGCTATTATTTATATTTACTATTCTCTAAGACAGGTATCATTATCCCCATTATACAGATGATGGTAGTTTAATCTCAAGGTCACACAACTAATAAGTGGCAGAACTGGGCAGGTTTGTTGTTGTTGCTGTTGTTGTTTTGGTCTAAAGCAATAGTAGGAATTCAACACACAATTTTTTTTTCAATTACAGTTAGCATTCAATATTATTTTGTATTAGTTTAAGATGTACATCATAGTATTTTGACAATCATATACTTTGCAAAGTGATTCTCCTATATTTCAAGTACCCACATGTAGTTATTACAAAATTACTGACTATATTCCCTACGCTGTACTTATGTCCCCATGGCTATTCTGTGACCACTAACTTGTACTTCTTAATTTCTTCACTTTTTTCATTCCACCCCTCAACTCTCTCCCTTCTGGAAACCATCAGCCTGATCTCTATATTTATGAGTCTTATTCTATTTTCCTTGTTCATTTATTTTTCTGTTTAGATTCCTTATATAAGTGAAATCATATGGCATTTATCTTTCTCTGACTTATCTTATTTAACATAATACCCTGCATGTCCATCCATGTTGTTAGAAATGGTAAGATTTTATTTTTTATGGCCAAGTAATATTCTATTGTATGTATGTAATATCACTTCTTTATCCACCTGTCTATTGATGGGCATTCACTGATGGGCTGCTTCCAGATTTTGGCTATTATAAATAATGCTGCAATTAACATAGGGGTGGATATAATCTTTCAAGTTATTGCAACACACAATACTTGAATTCAGGAAGAGAGTTAAAATTATTTACAGGGTGCTTGTGTAAGGGACAACCTGAAGGGTGTGCCTGAAATGTTAGATCAGTCATCTGATGGTAGGGGAACTTGGATGGAATTCAGAAGGAACAATTATTAATGAAAATAATAGAGCCTTTTACCTCCCCCCAACCCCCTCCTCAAACAGATACTGACAAGTTAACAAACATGATGCGGCTGGCAGATCCAAGGATCAGAGATGTTACCAACAGCATGGAACACGCCATTGTTTCCCGGAGCCCGCGCATCCGCTACAACCCTGGCCTGGATGCCAAACTCCTTTACCTCCCCTTGGCTAAGTTGCCCACCCCTGTGACAGATTTCATCCTTAGCCGGTACCTTCCAAGGCCAGCAGACAGTGTTTGAGCCAGGGAAATCCAAGGGTGGTAAGTGGAATTTCCAGAAGGGGGCTGGGAGAAGGGATTATGAAGTCATCAGAAGTTCTGGGGACAATACGTTTGGCTGACACACATTGCTGGTGAATTTATGGGTAACTTCTAACAGAAGATGAGGGCTTCTTCCCACACACTAGGACCACGCAGAACCTGAGGTGGCCTTTGCATCTTCAAAGACCTGCAGCATGGCCTGAGAACATCTGTCACCCCACCAGTGTACGGCTTTTTCTGGACCTGGAAAAGTCAAAAAGAGGAAAACTAGCTCCTGCTGAATCATGAGCCTCCAATAGTTATCACTGCCACTGGGAAATATTGTGGCATAACCCAGCCCACAGAAGAATCTCAACCATTTTCTAATTGGGTCACTATGTATGCATTAACCTCTTCCACATAACCCTTTATTTGAAGTATATGGTGAGGCAGACAGAGTACAAGATTAATCAAGTACAAGTGTATAACATTTTCTCTCTCTTCAGATTTCTCTATCCATAGGTGATTTGGGTTCACATAAAATAATGTTCATTTATTTAATTATCATTAGTTAATTCTTCAAATATTTATTGAGTGCCTATTCATGCCAGGCACTGTGTAGCTGTTAAGTTATAAAATGATTAAATCATGGCCTTAGTTTACTTTGTGGTTTTGTTTTTGTTTTTTAGCACAATATATAATGGCAAAGATGGGACAAACACTGATTTAAAAAAAAATCAGAAAATCACATTTTTGGAGCTGTGAAGTATCTTGGAGTTCATCTAATTCAATGGGTCCCAAACTTGGCTGCATGTCATAACCATGTAGCAATTAAAATACAGACTTCTAAGCCTCAAAGTTAGAAAATATGATTTAGTAGACTTGGGATGTATCTGTATTTGTAGTAAGAACCTAGATGATTCTGATGTACTTGGGAACTGCTGATAGTTCCACAGAAATAACTATGCTCAGAGGAGGATGTAACCTATTCAAAGCCCCCAAGGATAGTGACCAAGATAGAATTTAGGTGTTCAGATTCCCAGAGTAGGGTTTTAGTTATAGGAGAATAAATTTCTAAATTTGGTAACATTGTTACATAATTCATTGAACTAAAATTTTTTTAAATACCTTAAATTTCTGAGCCATATGACATTCTATTGAAAAAAGATGTTTTGATCTTGAGGAATGGTCATGTAATAAAGGCAAATGGGAAAATTTTGTATTAAAATGTCTTTGTGTCTCTTCAACATCTGGCTGAACTTGAAAATAATAGAGTGTAATAGCATCTACAAAAGACCTTCCTTTTTCCAAATAAGGTAACATTCACAGATTCCAGGGATTGGAATGTGGACATATATCTTTTGGGGGCCACCATATAATCCACTGACTTTGTTATATGCATCACTTCCATTCCTGGCACCAATTTCTGTACCAAGAAGGATGCACTGGGCAGCAAGTAACTGAAAAACCAACTCACTGTTGACTTAAACAATAAAGAGTTAGGGCAAGACCTGCTTCTTTGTTCTGCCATCCATAGTTTTGGCTATAACCTAAATCAATTATTTTTACTCTTACTATGGCTGCCAATGGCAACACAAACTCTGCTTCCTCATTCACAACTTACAGGAGGAGAGAAGCAAGAGCCTTTCTTTCCATGGCAGGAAAGACTGAGGGAATTTCTTTCCCAGAGCCCTTACCAAGAATCTTCGTGAATCTCATTAACTCAAATTAGCTTACGTTTGTTTATCCCTGAACCAATCACTGATAAGGGGGTAAATTGCACTGAATTGTTTAGATTAATCACTGAACAGAACAGGAATATTGGGGAGTCAGTCACAGTGCCTACTGCCCTGAAAAATTAAAAACTTGAACTCTGTACTATTGAGAGAGTTGAATCTAGGTCAGAAATAAATTTTCCTTGTTGAAGACAAAAAAATTGCTACTGGGGGACTATAGCTAGTTAATACTTGGAGGTGTTTACACATTTTCATTGCTTCTTTGTTTCTTATTTTCCCTTTCCCCACTCAAGTAGGGAGCCAACTTGCTACTTCTTTACCTAGGGTGAGATGTTTGACAGAATGGGACAAGGACATTTTCTGCACTTTCTCTGACTTTAGTTTCATCAACCCTAATACCTTTAGAGAAATTACTAAATCTGGGGGAAAAGCAAAGAGAATGTGACCTGAGGGTGAAAGTAATGTCTCAGAGAAGCAGAGCCGTTTTGAACTCTGCCTCTGTTAGGTTGGCTATCTCCTTGGCTGTTAAGTTGGCTGTGTCACTCAGCTCTCCCTCTGGCACCTTGATCTGCTCCTTCTTTTGTGGGCCACACTTCTCTGTCTCCTCAGCTTAACAGCTTTCTGTGTTTGCTTCTGGATCTTAGGTAATTCTGTTGAACTACCTAGAGGCAGAGCCTTAGGATTTCACCAGTGCAAGATGGACCCATTTCACCACGTTGTGGTGCTGTAGGTATTCCAGGGAGGGGTCTAAGAGGAAACAATGCTGCCTGCGCCCCAACCCCTCTGGTTTTCACAGTCAGAAGCATGTGGCTCTATTTTCCCCAGCAATGGAACCACAGTCTGCACAGTCTGCCCCTAGGTTCGCTTCCCAGGTTTAAAGGAATGGCTGAGCTTTTCGCCATAGCCTTAGTCCCCATGCTGCCGCTGCAGCTGCTGGCTCTGTATTTCCTGGTGCCAGGACCTGGGCTGCACAGTCTGGCCCCAGGGTCACTTCCCAGGTTTAAATGCGTGACTGCACTTTTCATCGAGGCCTCAGCGCTGGTGCTGCCACTCTCCTCCCTGGCTCCGCCCCTCCTATCTGTCTTGCTATTTCTTTACTTCCTCATTTATTTCACTTTCATGTAGTTCAATTTTCTGAAATTTCTGCATTTTTATTTAGTTTTGAGGTAGATGTAAATTTCTTCCAGTTGCAATGAAGACACACCATGTCTACCTACACCTCCATCTTGGCCAGAAGTGAGATTACTTACTTTTAAAGAAGATCACTTTTGCTGACATTGGGGAATGAGTTGGGATGAACTGGATTGGAGGGGTACTAGAAAGGTGATTCTAGGGATGATGAGAGAAATGGAACAATAAAGTAATAGAAATAATAATTTTTAGGACTTAATGGACATTTATTCCGTTCCGAGCACCATACTTAGTGTTTGCCATGCTAGGGCCTCTCTTCCAGCTCTTTCCTCATGAAGACAGAGGAGCCTCTGTCCTCCAGGGATTCCTCTTCTCCTGTGGGACATGCCTTCCTTTCTCCTGAGCCTCAGCAAGCTTTCTGATCTCCAGTAAATGAGCGGAGGTGAGAGGAGAGAGCACCATCCAGAGTAGCAAGGCTAATCACTGAACTATTGCCTGGCAAGACTGTCTGAGAGATTCTTGGACAACAACAGATTAGTTAATGGGGGTCGAGAGTGGGTGGGATCTTTAAAATGATAGTGGCTTCCATTTAAACTATGTAATAAGAGCATTCTCCAGAAAGGGAGGTAGATGGGTACATGGATGTTATTTTATTTTTCATGTTTAAAAAGATTTTATTTACTGATTTTTAAAGAGCGGAGAAGTGAAGAAGAAAGAGAGGGAGAGAAACACCAATGTGGGAGAGAAACATGGATATGGATCAGCCACCCCTTGCATGTCCCCAAATGGGAACATGGCTACATGTCATATGCCAACAGTCCAGACATGTGCCTCAACTGGGAACTGAACCGGTTACCTTTAGGTTCACAGGTCGGTGCTTAACCCACTGAGGCACACCAGCTAGGGCTATTGGGTTGTGGGCCTCTCTAAGTGTGAGGCTTTTCAAGTTCCAGGAGGCAGTGACTGTTTTTTATAGAATCTAATGTGGTAGTTGCACAACTTTTCCAGATTGCAACTTTTCCAAGTTGCACAACTTGGCCAAGATGTCTGCCAAGCAAGGGTAGAGGTTTCTTCTCTTCGCCACTGGCAGCATTTAGAGGAGGCATATTTGATCAGTTTCTTCATCTTTGACTTATGACACTTTTTGTGGTGACTCATTTGGCGATCTTTGCCTTAGAATGCTGGTATGTTCTGCTGCATCCTTGGCTCCTGGTGGGAAGTGTCTTTCTGCTTGTTTGTTCCCTGCAGATGGCCCCGCCTGCAAGCTTGAGGGAATGGCTAATTCCTTATCTTCCCATTTCCAAGCCCTCCTTCAATCTTTCACTGTTTGAGGGAGGTTTGTCCAAGTTCTACGAGCCCCTCACCACAACCTCTGTCTCTGTGCATTTGATTGTATCCGTCTTTTTTTATGCCCTTCCTTCTCCAGCACTGGCATAGTTTGGGGCAAAATAATTTCAAAATCATTTCCTGATTTCTGCACTCTTCCTTCTCTAAAGAAATTTCTTTCTCTTTTCCTCCCCAGCCAGCCCTGTGTAGTCAGTTGTCCTTTGACTCCCCAATGCCTTTTCCTATAACTGTTCACAGCCTCTTCATGGGGGCTTTTCATGACCTCTGGGCTCAGACCTAGAACCAGGAGCCTGAAAGAGCCTGAAAGAGCCTTCCTTCCCAAGGCAGAATGGCTTCAGTGGTTTCTAACATTTCTCATATTGGCTTCTGTTCTTTACATGAAGAAAGAGGTTTGCCAATCACAGCCATGCTTCCTATGTGCATACTGGTATTGCTGCTCAGAGGAAAGTGCTCCAGATATCAGGGCTGGGTTCTCTCTCTTCTCTTCTCTCTCTCTCCACCCTTTCATCCTTCTCTTCTACAATATATTTCCTTCCTCCATCCTTCTCCCCCTTCCTTCTTTTCTGAATGGTTCATGGATACATTTGGAAATAACTGTCCACACTCTACAGCCTCTTGTTTTATTCTCATTGTAGGATACAACTTTAGCTACATGTCACAGACACCAAAACTAACAGTAGGTTACACAAGACAGGTGTTTCTTTCTTCAAGGAAAAACCTGGAATGGTATGATCTCTTCTTTCTATTATTTTTAACAGACTAGCTAAAGACAAATTGTAATTTGTAATAGCCCTGTCCTACTTTGTCCCATTTCATTTACGGTAATGTAATTACTGATGTCATCAGATTTGTATGATTTTACTATTTATTTTCTTTAGGTCTTAAGAATTTTTGTTCTGTTCCTCATTTACTGCCATCTTTTATGTTAAAATTTTTAGTGTACCACTTTCAATTCTTTTCCTGATTTTTAAAAACTTTTAAAATAATCCTATTTTCTGAATAGTTGCTCTAGAGCAGTGGTGTGGTTCCCAAATGGGGACAATATTGCTCCCCCACTCCCACTAGAGGACACTTGGAAATGCCTGGAGACATTTTTGCTTATGACAGCCTGAGAGGGCATTTAGAGTTCAGCTAGATTTCAAATCGGCCCTGGCGTTAGCTTCTAGCTTGGCTCCCATGCATGGAAATAGTGTTCCAGTCAGGAGCTATGTATGGAACACTTATTCTAGCACTTGGATGGCTCTCTGAGTGCCAGGACCTTACTGCTAAATTTCTGATTGGTCTGCTGCTTGTCCCCAACCAGGGCCACAGTTCAGACTGAAAGAGCTGTGGGTTTTGCCTCTTAGTGTCCTAGCAAGCTGCCTACTTTTACCAATAACGCTGCCGTGGGAGCCTACCTGCTCTGGTGCCGAGCTGCTGATTTTCTGGCGGGCTCTGCCCTTCTTGCCTGTCAAGCTCAAGAGGAGATGGGGGATCAGCCCCAGGCAAGGAGATCACAGGCTTCTGCTGGGGAGCTAGAGGTTTTTCATGAGTAAATGATTCTCAATTTATTATTTACCTTTGTTTGCTTTCCCGTTTTATACCTGTTTCTGGAGAAGAGGATTTGCCAGGCTTTTCCACTCCACAGTTGGAAGTCCCTCTGCTACTCTGGAGTTAAAGTTTGGCATCATAAAACCTGGCAACCTTCTGACAGCCGTTTTTACCTCTGAAAAGATTTATAGCATCCTTGAGGAAATCTGGGCCCATGTTTCTGTTAAGCAAAGGAAACTAAAGGTAGAAGTTATTTGAAAACTGTTGGCTCTCTTCTACCAGCTGTCAAGCAACTATTTTTGGCCTTTAGTTCAGAATAACTGATTTTGATATCCAAACAGAGCTCTAATCCACAGGTGACAAGCCCCTCAAAGCTGGCCGGTTTAATCCCAAGAAACTAGCTTCCTAAGGTCTTACACTCTGGTATTTGCTCTCCTCTGCATATTAGCCTCTCCCATTCTTCTATCTCCTGCACCACACATGTGTGCATGCTCATGTGTGCATGTTCATGTATGCATATTCATGTATACATGAGCGCAAGCACACACACACACATATACATACATGCGCGCACACACACACACACATACTTGCATGTGTACATAGATATACTGGCAATTAACTTTCTAGAGCAATTCAACTCTGGTTTCAGTGAGACTAGTAACCTATATCAGAGGTGTCCCCATGTAGGCCCTGGATGGGGCGGCTAAAGACTTTCTTCAAATGCCAAAAATCCGAGGCCACACTTTCATTCAATTAATTTGTGTAAGTACCTACTGTGGAGTCCAGCACTCTGCTAGGGTCCGAGGCTATGATGGTGAACATGCCATGATCCCCACACAAGAGGAACTTTCAGTACCAAGGAGCAGACACAAGTAAGCGTTTATAATAAAGTATGATGAGCATGACGGAAGGAGAGGTACAGGAACTGCTAATAGAAACTCATATGAGGCAGGAGTGCTAAGTCTCTAGACTTGGGAGATAAAGAAGGCTTATTGGAAGAAGTACTGTCTTAACTAAGTCTAAGGAATGAGTCAGTTGAGCAAGCAGTTAGTTTATGTTGTATATTATTCACAAATGTTCAAAACAAGGCAAATTTACCTGAACCTCCCACCTTGTCATCTTATTTCTAGAGCACTCTAAGTTTGTGTCCTTGCCTCATCTTTCCTATGCAATTTGGTTTGTGATCTTCCAGAAAATCCAGCTTATTTTAATATTTATTTGAGCCAGATAGATTTACAAACATAAGCATGCAGCATTAAAATTAACCCTTGACCTAATGTTTGAAAAATAAAGTCTTAAATTCCCTGGTAGCTTCTGAGCATGATCTGACAGGTCTAGAAGGGAGTCATGACCTTGATGGGGGTTGAACTAGATAATTCTGAAATGCTAGTCTTGGCCTACTATAGAGTAACTATGTGGTGTGGGCGAGTTTCTTAATGCTATCTGTAAGTTCTATCTTGTTTTTGTTTTTATAGTAAAAGGAGAGAGGAAAGTCTCCAATTGCTATCCTCTAATATGAAGTGAATCAAGTTATTTTGCAAAGCTAAATAGAAATGATCTAGAATGGGTGATATCACAGAAAGCGAGCTGAGGTTCTCTATTAAAATGAGAAATTCAGCTCTGGCTGGGTAGCTCAGTTAGAATATCCTCCCAATATGCCAAGGTTGTGGGTTTGATCCCTGGTCGGAGCACATAAAAGAATCAACCAATGAATATATGATATTTCACTCTCTCTAAAATCAATAAATAGAAAAATAAAAATAAAACAGGAAATATTCTACCTATAGTGCCAGGGTAGACTTCAGGAATAGAACTAGAGGGCGTGCTATCTACCACAGCACCTCTCAGGCTTACCCTGCATTTCTTTTATAGGTCTCTTTCTTACTTGTGGTTGAGGAAAGCTTCCAATGCATCCCTATAGATTGTACCTATTTATAAATGTTATTGATTCAAGCAGATTGATCTCTATGGACAGACAGCAAGGGGCACACATTGACCGTTTCATATCCCCACACTTACTACTCAGCTAAGTTCCATTACATTCCTCAAACTTACTATCTTTCCTGGAAGAACCCCTGTTTCTACCTGGTACTAAGTAAAAGCCTGTATAGTGAGTGGGTAGACCTGCTCTTGGGCCCAGTACAGGAAGAAGTCTATGTGCTATGGAATATAAACCAACCACTAACTTCAATATAGGGTGAGGCAAAAGTATGTTTATAGTTGTTCATATGGAAAAATACACTAATAAATAAATAATAATATAAGAATAAACTCTGTGCTTCATACTCACATCTGTAAACCTACTTTGTTCCACCTTGCATACTGTCAAGTTCTGACAAATCCCATAACATATGATTCAGAAGACTTGACTAAACATGCTTGATATGCTTGAAGGGTCATCCCAACATTTCTAATTTCCAAATTCCAATTTTAGAATAAATGACTTCCCTTTTAACCCTAATGCTGGGAGGTATTTTGAGAGATAATGTAGGTGAAGAGTTTTCCTCAGAGCATGGCATCATAAGCCTGGTACAAATGGCAGCTTTAAAAATAAGCATTACCAGTCTTATCCAATATTTATATTTCTATCTGTACTTCTTTTTAAAAAGATTTCATTTATTTATTTTTAGAGAGAGGAGAGAGGAGGGAGAAAGAGATGGAGAGATACATCAATCAATGTGTGGTTGCCTCTCACATGCCCAGGCATGTGCCCTGACTGGGAATCAAACCAGCAACCTTTTGGTTCACAGACTGGCACTCAATCCACTGAGCCACACCAGCCAGGGCTTCTATCTCTACTTCTCTTCTCTAAACCAATTCCCCATCAAAGTTGTAATCCCTTTTTTTTTTTTTTTTTTTTTTTAATTGGCGTTTGGAGTACACATTTTTAAAAAGATTTTATTTATTATTTTTCATAGAGACGGGAAGAGAAAGAGGAAGAGAGGGAGAGAAACATCAATGTATGGTTGCCTTTCACCTGCCTTCAGCTACAGACCTTGCTGGAGACCTGGATTGCAAACTAGTTATGTTGCCCTGGCTGGGAATTGAACCAGAGACCTTTGGGTTCTCATGCCAGTGCCTTATCCACTATGTCACCAGCCAGGGCTGGAATCCACTTAAAAACCCAGGTAATTTTATCTACTTGATTATTACATAATAAGCACATTGTCTAACCACTGCACTGCTGTTATTCCAGTTAAACCAGGGTGGTTTTGCAAATCCATAAACATGATTTGATTGTAGCCCTTATATTATTCATTTGTTTTTTAAAAGAGTGTAAATGAGACCCTGGGGAGACTAGAGTTCTACTTCCATCACAGGGATCTGCAGCTTAAGTTAAAATCAACCTCGCCTTCAGTCTCTTTTTCTATCCTAGACATTTCTAGAAGGAAAAAGCACATCCTGGAATGTCCTCCATATTTTCTCCCTACAAACAATTACTACTAGCTATTCAAAGCTCTCTTTAAGCATCATCTCCTCCAGGAAGCCTTCCCTGACCCCTCCCATTTGAGGTGACTGTCCTCTTAACTCCCATAGCCTGAATGCTTACCATCCTTTAACGTCATTGTGCCTGGTGATCTTTCTCCATAGACTGTGCTCCTTGAAGGCAGGGACACTGTTTTAACTTCTGTACCCCACCCCTATCACTATGCCCTGATCATAGGAAGTGTTCAATGTTTGTAGGATGACTGTCACATAGTTATTTGCTTCCTAAAGGAAAGGTCCATTTGTCAGACATACAGTATTTGCCCCTGATAGCAATGTTGTTTGTGTTGTTCCCACATGGATATAAAAAGGAAGTGCTCAATTATACATTTAGTAAACTTTATCTGCTGGGTGAGATCCTGAGCTCTCACCATTTTTTTCCTAGTTGACCTTAGGTTTGTCCATGTCTTAACACAAACAAGCAAAACACACACATACAACTATACATACACAAACACATGTGCATGCCCTTTTATTGTTTTTCTTGATTATATAAGCAAAATTGTTCATTGTAAGACATTAGTACAAGCCCTGGCTGGTGTGGCTTAATGGATTGAACACCAGCCTGCGACCCAAGTGTCGATGGTTCGATTCCCAGTCAGGGCACATACTCAGGTTGCAAGCCAAGTGTCCAGTCTGGTCCCCAGCTGAAGGCAGGTAAAAGGCAACCAAAAGGGGATGGATGTAATCCAACAAAAATTAAATTAAATTAAAAAGAAACCAAACTCCTTAACAGGAAAAAAAAAAGGCAACCATACATTGATGTTCCTTGCCCTTTCTTCCTCCCTACTTCCCCTCTCTCTAAAAATAATGAATAAAACCTTTTTTTAAGATTTTATTTACACGTGAATAACAAAAAGGGGAAAATAATAACACATAATTCTACCACCTCAAAGATAACCACTATTAATATTTTCCTGACCACACATGCAGACTTTTCTTTATGCATGTACATATTTTAAAAGTGGGTCACAATATTTATATCATACTTTTTCCTCTTTATATGTGTATAGTTAAGTACTAAATGTCTTTCATGTCATATTTAGGTCACATAGTTTTTGTTGTATTAATATGCCACATTTTATTTATTCCTGAATGGCTGCATTCTTTCCAAATTTTATCAATTATCCACAGCACTGCAAGGTGGTTAAATGCTTAAGTTGTTATTTTATTATTACCCTAGGAAAAAAATTTGAGAATAACGCTGGTCCAGTGGGTATGCATAATTTATGTGGGTTTTCAATACTTTTTATAAACTACCAAATAACACTTATTCTCTACTGTTAGTGTGTGAGTACCCAGTCTCTGTGATCTTGTTAACCCTAGATACTTGCATTAAAACAAAATCAAGCAGTTCTAACTGGTGTGGCTCAGTGAGTTGGGTGTCATCCCACAAACTGAAGAGCTGCTGGTTCCATTCCCAGTCAGGGTACATGCCTGGGTTGCGGGCCAGGTCCCCAGTCAGTATTTCTCTCCCTTTCTTTCTCCCTCCCATCCCCTCTCTCTAGAAATAAATAAATGAAATCTTTTTAAAAAGAAAAAAGAAAACACTTGGTCATTGCCAGGTCATTTTAATTTTACCTGGCATTTAACCACAGGAAGGTTAAACATTTTTGCATATGTTTATTGATATTTTTTCTTTTTCATAAAGTGAGTATCCTCATCTTTTGCTTATTTTTTATTGAGTGATTTGAATGCTTAGTTTCACATGGGAGTTAGTTAGATCAGTACCCAGCATCTCTTGGCTCAACGCCCACTTCTTAATGATGGCTGTTAAATGAAATTTGCATGTGTGCATGTGTATGTGTCCTTAAGCAAGGCATTTATGTGTAGGAAAGACTTCCTGGGCTATTTTGATTATTAAAAGTATTGGTTTACTAAAGTTGTAATTAAAAACATATTTTCTTTAATTGTTTATTTTATGGATCTTAATTAATATTTGCTTCTGCTAATTAAACTCTCTTGAAAAATTTAAACTGCATGAGAAACTAAACATATTTAAGTTCCTTTAAAAGTACATTAATTATGATTGATAAACAAAGCTTAAATAAGCCTTATAAATCAAATAAGAACATATAAATATGGCAAAGTCAAGTTACCCTCAACTTTTTAATACGGTTTGTGAATTTAGCAGTTTTCTTTTATCTTAAAATCACAAATCTAACAAATAATCCACATTTAAAATTGGAATTGTAAGGCAAAACTGGTAGTCTTTCATGCTAAATTGTTCCTTAATATGCCAAATTATCTTCTATGTTTTAAGTATTTTAAATACTATATAGCTATAGAGTATTCCCAAATTTAATAATTCAGGGTTTGGTTTCCTTAGCCATCTTTATAGTTAATTCTAAATATCTCCACACATTTACCCACAAAAGAGGAAATTATTTCCTCCCAAGTAATTTGACATTGACCTTTTGGGTAGGTGAGGTTGCATTTAGACCTGAGATTTTGGTAGGGTAAGAATATAGTTGTAGGCATTGTCACATGACTAAACTAAATCAATTTAGTAACAAGTTTGATGTCCTTTATTCATGGAAAACAATCCATAGATTGGCGGGGTGCAGTGCCTCTCAGGAAGTGGAAAACTCTTCCTGAGAGATTTTACTTGAGAACGAGTTTTTGTAGAGCATTAGAAGTTCCACCACTAAATCAGGGGATGGTTGGTTGGGGTTGCATATATGTCCTTCATTTAAAAGATTAAGGAACAGGAAATAAATGTAAAGTCCAGAGCTGACCTAGCATTTAAGGATTGGCTGGCTGAATACACTGCGTTTCTGGTCAAGCAAAACACTCAACAGGAACTCAAAAGTTCAGTTTGCTGACGTGGCACCCTGCACAGGAGCAGCTCCATCTTCAGCCTAAAAGTTTATTTCAGCAACATCTAAAATTAATTTTCTGCCTTGGCTGGTGGCACAGTGGATAAGGCGCTGGCCTGCAAACCCAAAGGTCGCTGGTTCGATTCCCAGCCAGGGCACAAAACCAGGTTGTAAGCCAAGTCCCCAGTCAGGTGCATAGCTGGAGGTAGGTGAAAGGCAACAATACATCGATATTTCTCTCCCTCTCTTCCTCTCTCCCTCCCCCTCTCTCTGAAGAATAATAAAATAAAATATTTTTTAAAATAAATAACTAAATAAAATTTTTAAATAAAATCAATTTTCTCTCAATGATGGAGGATGAGTATTACTAGAAGGCTCTTTGAAAGTCCCTATCCCTATTCTCATAATCCTTTGACACTGCATTTGAGTTTGTGACCTCTAATTTTAATGTCTAAGTCTGCCACCCCCATATACATTGCCTCAGCAACTGATTAGATCCAAAAGATCATTTCCAGTTATATTCTAGGCTGAATTATTGTCATATTCTTTCTATCTATAGGGCTGCAAGTCTTAGATATTTAAATGGCATCTGATTGCATTCTGTCAAATCTATGTTTGTCTGATTCAAAGGCCACAGCTCAAAGGTCATTATTATAACAACAGATTACACTTTTTTATTTTTTGCTGAAGTAAATAAAACAAGATACACAAAATTATAAAGTTGGCACATCAGTACAATCACATATTATCACGTCATTCATAAATGTCTAATCCCTAGTTGATGCATAAGACAGCTATCAGCTCTAAGTGAAGAGATGATCTCAGAATTTGGAAATAAATTTAGAAATCATGTCACTTTCTGAATGAACGTGAGTCATCTTTAAAGTAATCTAATCCAAGGGATGGTTTGCTAGTGTCATGTTGAAGTGGCTTAAGAAACTCCTGAATTTCATTGGAATAAGAAATCAGGCCTGGAATGTGATTGGTGTACATCACTTGCATGTACTTGACACGCTGCAATAAGTGTGAGTGTGGTAGAGTCTGACAGAGGGGCGATGAGTTACCTGGAGCCTAGGAGAAGGAGGTAGCCTGGAGCCAGCCGCCTGTGGTTGGATTCTGGCTCCACCACTACCAAGTATGTAACCTTGGGCAAGTTCCTTAGTTTCTCTGTACCTTGGTTTCCTTAACTGTAAAGTAGGTTATTATGAAGATTAAATGAAGACTTCTGGCCGAGATGCAGGTGTAGGAAGGCATGCTGAGGCTCCCTCACAACTAGAAAAAATTTATATCTACCTCAAAACTAATTAAAAACAACACAGAAATTTCAGAAAATTGGGCTACATAGAAGTGCAACAAAGAAGTAAAGAAATAGCCCTGGCTGGTAGCACAATGGTTAAGGCGCCGGCCTGTGAACCCAAAGGTCGCAAGTTTGATTCCCCAGCCAGGGCACATAACCAGGTTGCAAGCCAGGTCTTCAGTCAGGTCTGTGGCTGGAGGCAGGTGAAATGCAACCATACATTGATGTCTCTCTCCCTCTCTGCCTCTTTCCCTTCCCCTCTTTCTAAAAAATAATGAATTAGGCCCTGGCTGGTGGCATGGTGGATAAGGTGCCGACCTGCAAACCCAAAGGTTGCAGGTTCGAATCCCCAGCCAGGGCACATGACAAGGTTGCAAACCAGGTCTACAGTCAGGTCTGTGGCTGGAGGCAGATGAAAAGCAACCATACATTGATGTCTCTCCCTCTCTGCCTCTCTCCCTTCCCCTCTTTCTAAAAAATAATGAAATAAAATATTTTTTAAAAATTAAATAATAATAATAATAATAATGAAATAAAATCTTAAAAAAAAAAAAAAAAAAAAGAAGAAGACGAAGTAAAGAAATACTCAGCCAGACAGGTAGGAGATGCAGAGCTGGGGAGGACAGCAGTAGTGGCAACACTGGAACTGAGGCCACGGTGAAAAGTGCAGTCATACATTTAAAATTGGGAAGTAATCCTGGCACCAAACCACACAGCCCACAGTTCCAGTGCCAGGAAAAATAGAGCCATATTGCTTCTGACCATGAAAACCAATCAGGTTGGGGTGGAGGAAGAAACCTCCAGTCTCAATAGGTAAGTGGCATTGTTCCTTCTCAGACCCCTTCCCCACATACATACAGTGCCACACTGTGGTGAAATGGGTCACCCTGCACTAATGAATTCCTAAGGCTCTGCCACTTACAATGGTAAGGGGCAACAGAACTACCTAAGACACAGATGCAAACACAGAAAGCTGTCAAGCTGAAGAGACAGAGAAGGATGGCCCAAAAGAGGGAGCAGATCAAAGTGCCAGTAGGAGAACTGAGTGACAAAGAGATAGCCAACCTAATAGCCAAGTAGATAGCCCACCTAACAGATGCAGAGTTCAAAACACTGGTGATTTAGATGCTCACAGACTTGACAGATACACTTAAATACAACAAATGCAGAAAGGAAGAAGTGAAGGCTAGGCTAAGTAAAATGAAAGGAAATTCACACAAAACCAAGGATGAAGGGAAGGAAAAGAGGTTCACATCAATGATTTGAAACATAAGGAAGAAATAAACAGCCAACCAGTACAGAAGGAAGAAACAAGAATGGAAAAAAATGAGGAGACGCTTAGGAACCCCTGGGACGACTTTAAATGTGCCAACATCCGAATATTAGGGGTGCCAGAAAGAGAAGAGGAGGAGCAAGGAATCTAAAACTTGTGTGAAAAATAATGAAGGAAAACTTCCCAAATTTGGTGAAGAAAATAGACATACAAGTCCAGGAAGCACAGAGAGTTCCAAACAAGCTAGACCTAAAGAGGATCACCCCAAGGCATAGCATAAATAAAATGCCAAAGGTTAAAGATAAAAAAGACAATCTTAAAAGCTGAAAGAGAAAAGAGTTACCTAAAAAGGGATTCCTATAAGACTGTCAGCTTATTTCTCAAAAGAAACTTTGCAATCAATAAGGGACTGGCAAGAAATATTCAATGTGATGAAAAGCAAGGACCTACAACCAAGATTACTCTATCCAGCAAACTGGGAATGTATTTTTAATTTCATTTGGGGGGAGGTTTTTTAAAATGCAAACTCTCTTGCCCTCTTGTACCAGACTTACTGAATCAGAGTCCACATTTCAACAAGACCCCCTACTAATTCATAGCCAAATGTAAAGTTGAGAAGCACTGGCTCATAACAATAGCTCTAACATTCTATTCAACAGTTTCAAATTGTGTTTGTAAATTAATTGGCCAGGACCTTTCATCTTAAATGCACACAACTGTCCATAGGGATATGACCTAAGGGAAACAAATTTTAGTCACATAAATTGAGTGATGATTGAGAACAGGTCCTGGAACTTCAAGCTCTGTACATAATTATGACAATTATCATAATCATGTGATGGCTATGAAGCTAGTTTCTCTTAAATTTCTATCCTTCTTTGCTCTTTTTTATGCTGCTATGCCTAGGACTCTGCAAAGCATACTTCTCTTCTGCCAGGTCTTCCCATTAGGATTGTCTAACAGGCTATACAGGGGAACTAGGAGGCTGAAGAGTAAGGGATTTAGCCCTTCCTGTTTGCTGTCTGTTCCTATCAGTATCCCTGTAGCAATGGTTCTTCATTGTCTTCAACATTTGTTAGTAGCACCACTTGATTGCAGGTCACAGGTCTTTTCTACATTCTCAAAGTGGTCTCATTATGCCCTTCAGAGATACCAACATCAGCCAGCTGGCACCTCCTCCCCACAGGTCTGACTCCCAGCTCTGCAGAGACTTCCTCCAAGCTCCCACAGCACCAGGATCATTTAGCCAATGCCCCAAGCTCAGGGATGTGAGTTCCAGCTCCTTGGGGGAGGTGGTGGTGGGGATTTCTGCTTGGAGCTCTGAGATTCAAATAATACCCACATCTTTTCTTTCCCAGCTTTAGTAGTGGTAGCTGCTTCCTGCAGTCCTACTTCCACAAAATTGCAGTATTCCCTTCTTGCCTTTCAGTTTTCTCAATCACTGTTCACAATTCTGTATGTAAAACTATCTCTTAAAATAGCTTCTGTGGTTTCTGTTGTTCTGCTTAGTTTAACTGATACTTATTGCCCTAGCTGTTCTGCCATACTCATACACTCTTTTAGAGATTAAGCCTTTTTCCCATTTAAAAATCACTGCCGTAATTATGGTGCCCATATGTCCCAGTTTGCCTGGAACAATACTGACTTGATGCTTGTTGTCCCAGCATAAACTGTTAACAGTGTAATGAAATACAAAATTCCCTCAGACATAAGGAGCCACTGTCACTCAAGGGGATATTTTCTATCTCAGGCATATTGTGGAGCAAGAAACTCAGAACCACTGCTATAAAGATATAGTAATCAAAACAATATATAAAAGCAGATACATAGACCAACAGGATAGCATTGAGAGCCCAGAAATAAATCACACATACTTGGTCAACTAATATTTGGCAAGGGAACCAAAAATACTTAGTAGGGAAAGGAGTATTTTCAATAAATGGTCTTGGGAAAACTAGATATTCATATGCAAAAGAACGAATTTGGACCCCTATCTTATAGCACTCATAAAAATTAACTTAAAAAAAAGATTAAAGACTTAAATTTAGGACTTTATGTTGAAGTCTTAAAACTCCTAGATAAAAATATGGGGGAAAAGCTTCTTGGCATTTGTCGCAGCAATAATTTTTTGGATATGACACCAAAAGAAACAAAAGGAAAAGCAAAAATAAACAAAACACAAAAGTAAAAAGCTTCTACATAGCAAAGAAGCCATCAGCAAAATGAAAAGGCAACCTACAAAATGGGAGAAAAATCTTTGCAAACCATATATCTAATATCTAATAAGGGGTTAATACCCAATATATATATAAGGAATTCTTACAACTCTATAGTAGAAAAAAATCTAATTTAAAAGTGGGCAGAAGACCTGAACTGACATTCTTCCAAAGAGGATATACAAATGAAAAGGTATTCAAGGTCACTAATCATCAGAGTAATGCACATCAAAACCATAATGAAAAACGGGCAAAGGACCTGAACAGACAACTCTCTGAGGAGGACATACAAAGGGCCCACAGGCATATGAAAGAACGCTCAACATCACTAGCCATCAGAGAGACGCAAATTAAAACCACAATCAGACACCACCTCACACGTGTCAGAATGGCAATCATCAGCAAATCAACAAACAACAAGTGTTGGCGAGGATGCGGGGCAAAGGGAACCCTCATACACTGTTGGTGGGAATGTAGGCTGGGGCAGCCACTGTGGAAAACAGTATGGGGTTTCCTTAAAAAACTAAAAATGGAACTGCCTTTTGATCTAGCAATTCCACTACTAGGACTATACCCGAAGAACCCTGAAACACTAATTCATAAGAACTTCTGTACCCCTATGTTCATAGCAGTCCTAGTTACAATAGCCAAGTGCTGGAAATAGCCTAAGTGCCCATCAGTGGATGACTGGATCAAAAAACTTTGGTACATTTACACAATGGAATACTACACAGCAGAAAGAAAGAATGAACTCCTACCCTTTGCAACAACATGGATGGAACTGGAGAGTATTATGCTTAGTGAAATAAGCCAGTCAGTAAAAGACAAATACCATATGATCTCACCCATTACAGGACAATAATGAACAAAACAAACAAGGAAAACAGAACCAAATACATGAATACAATGAATAGACCTTCAGTGGGCAGAGGGGAGTGGGGAGGGGAGATGAAGAGGTAAAGAAGGGGAGCAGTTTAATCAAGGAACTAGCATGGAAGAACCATGGACATGGACAACAAGTGGGATTGACTTTGGGGGGAAGTGGGTGAGTGGGAAGGGGACAGAGAGGAGTAAAAAGGAGATAGATGTAATACAATAACAATAAAATTAAATTTTTTAAAAAAGGCCAAAAAAGAAAAAGAACCATAATGAGATATTACTGTATACCTTTTAAAATGGCTATTATTAAAAAGAAACAAATAAACAAGAGACAAGTATTAGTGAAGATATGGAGAAAATGGAACACTTGTACATTGGTGGTGAGAAGATAAATTGGCGAAGCCACTATAGAAAACAGTATGGAATTTCCTCAAGAAATTAAAAATAAAACTATCATATGATCCAATAATACCACATCTGGGTATGCATCTGAAGAAAATGAAATCACTGTCTTAGAGATACATGCACCCCATATTCATTGCAGCATCATTCACAATAACCAATATATGGAAGCCACCCAAGTGTCCATTAAGGAACGAATGGATAAAGAAAACATGAGATTTTACATATATAATCATATATAATAGAGGGAGAGACATACACATACATATACAACATGGAATATTAAAGAGCTCTGGCTGGCATGACTCTGTTGGCTGGGGCATTGTCCAGTGAACCAAAAGGTATCAGGTTCAATTCCGGTCAGGGCACATACCCAGGTTGTTGGTTTGAACACTGTTTGGGGTTCATGTGAGAAGGCAGCCAAGTCATCATTTAATTTCTCTCTCTCTCTCTCTCTCTCTCTCTCTCTCTGTCCCTAAAAGCAAAGGTGGGGAGGAGTCTTTGGGTGAGGATTTTTTAATTTTAAGGTTTTGTTGTTGGTTTTTTTTTTTTTTCTTTTAATTTTATTGTTGTTGTATTACATCCATCCCTTTTTTTCTCCCCTCTGTCCCCCTCCCCACCCACCCTTTCCCCCCAAAGTCTGTTTTGTTTTGTTTTTTTTAAGATTTTATTCATTATTTTAGAGAGAGGGGAAAGCAGGGAAAAAGGGAGAGAAACATCAATGTATGGTTGCCTTTCACCTGCCTCCAGCTACAGACCTGGATGGAGACCTGGTTTGCAACCTGTTTATGTGCCCTGGCTGGGAATCAAACCAGTGACACTTTGGTTCACAGGCTGGCACCTTATCTACTGTACCACCAGCCAGGGCCACAAAATAAATTTTAAATAGGAGAATAAAACACTTAAAATGAAGAAGTCATGAATAAGAAGGAAATTCCATCTGATTAGACATCAAATATGCAGTACAGTCAGAAATGTAAAAATTAAGTAAACCAAAAAACAAAATATGTTTAAACAATGTAAAATGCAAATGAACAATTTTAGAGTCTAAGGAATGTAAAATGTAATATTGCACTGAATTAAAAGAGATGGCACCCTGGCTGATGGCACAGTGGATAAGGTACCAGCCTTCAAACCCAAAGGTTGCTGGTTCGATTCCCAGCCAGGGCATATAACCAGGTTGCAAGCCAGATCTCCAGCCAGGTCCATAGCTTGAGGCAGATGAAAGGCAACCATACATTGATGGTTCTCTCCCTCTCTGCTTCTCTCTGGGAATAATAAATAAAATCTTTAAAAAAAGAGAGAGAGAGAGAGAGGGATGTTGTCTTAAATACTTTAAGGTTGTTAACACCTTGTTTCAGGGCAAGCAGCCTCCTTGGGTGGCGCTGAGCAAAGCAGTCTTGACCATTCATTTTCCCCTCAAGGACAATGCCTGTACCTCAAAAATATTAAAATATGTGCAGGAGAGGGATGAATATTCACTGTCAAATCTCTTGACAGAGAGGTTACAACCAGGGGTGAGCCTGCCTGTGCAGCTCAAAATGGTATCTGCCAGGCTGTAATTGATAGATGAGGTGTCAGGTTGGCTGGTTGACCAGCTTGCAGAAATATCTCAGTCCTTTATCACCTCCAGAAATAACTTCAAAAGTTGCTTAGCTAATAACCAGTTGCTGAAAATATTATGATTATTATTTTTAAATGTTCAATGTTGACACAGAAGAATACATGATTTAAATAATTTTATAATCATGCTAAAAAAAAAATGAGTTTAAAGTCCCCTATAGAAACTGCATAACTGAATGGAGAGAGCAAACAACCATAAAAATGGAGGGCAGTAAAAATATCTCTCAAATAGAGCATTAAATGCAAATGGATTAACTCTCATGTGAAAAAGTTACCAGGGATATTTGCTGGCAACAAGACACACTTAAAAAGACATTACAGTAAGTAGGAGACCTAAGATCTTTCATGTCAGAGCAAAATCATCAAGGAGAAAAACAAGATCACTCACTAATGATAAAAATAACCTCACAAAAAGTTACTGATCCTGAACAACTAGATGCAAAATACAATTTATAAAGAGGAGAGGGATGAGAAGAAAGCAGGGATAGGTAGAAATATAATTAAAGGTTTCAGGTTTGACTATCAAAACATGTTATTTAGTATGCAAAAAATTTCATGAAGAATCTATTATATACTATTTTTTATGTCCACAAGTTATACATCACAATAAATAACAGACAAATAGGATAAAGAAATGTCATTCCAGCACTGACTGGTGGCACAGTGGATAAGGTACCAGCCTGCTAACCCAAATGTCACTGGTTTGATTCCCCAACCAGGGCACATAATCAGGTTGCAAGCCAGGTCTCCAGCCAGATTCGTAGCTGAAGGCAGGTGAAAGGCAACCTTACATTGATGTCTCTCTCCTTCTCTGCCTCTGTCCCTACCCCTCCCTCTAAAAATAATAAATAATTTTTTTAATTTAAATATAAACAAAGAAAGAAATGTCATTCTTTTTCAAGAAGATATAATCACAATTTGATCACATACTGAAACACAAAGATGCATTCTAAAAAATTTGAAGGCAGTATATTTCACTTGTACAATGTGTGAAAATGAACAACAGTGTTACCAAGCAAAGGCCCACTGCCCAATACTCATAGAAGCCAATACTATGACATGAGCTTTTGAGAAAAGAAAAAGCTCTACTTATGAATCTACAAGCAAGGACACAAGAGGCAGGCTCAAATCTCTCTCTCTGACCCAAGGTTCATGGTGGGATTTTAAGGGGTTTCAGCACCAGGTCTTACTGGAGAATGGATCCTTTGCTTCTGCAAGAGTTCGGGTGCTCAAGTATCTGTCATGTCCTCAGACCTTTGGTTCCATGATGAGGAGCAGTTAAAGGTTTACAACTGTTAGTAGTAAATTGGTGTAAACTTTGATTGTGGATTTTGCTAAAAATAGGATAGGGACAATTTGAGCTGGTTCTGTGGTTACAAGAGTAAATCAGGAAAATGCCCAACCACAGAATATTTCTTAAAATATGCTTTTTTAAAATCCTTACCCAACAACATGCCTATTGATTTTAGAAAGAAGGGAGGGAGAGAGAGGAGAGAAACACCAATGTGAGAAGGAAATATTGATCATATGCACCTGGACTGGGACCAAACCCACAACCTGGTATGTGCCCTGACTGGGGATCAAACCTGCGACTTTCCAGTTTATAGAACAAAGCTCCAACCAGCTGAGCCACACTGGACCAGGGCTAAAATATTCTTTATTTAAGAGGATGTAACTCTTTTTAATTTTTTTTTTATTGGTTGATTTTAGAGAGAGACATTGACTTGTTCAGTTCCACATAGTTATGCATTCATTGGTTAATTCTTGTATGTGCTCTGACCAGGGATTGAATCCATAATCCTGGTGTGTCAGAATGATGCGTTAACCACCTAGCTAGGACTAAAATATCCCCTTAACTATTATCTAGGCCAGGGATGAAATACAAAGCCAAATAATGCTTAACTGCTGAGAAAATTAAATACCACAAATGTATGCAAATTGAAGTTGCACCAAATGGTGCAACTGCTTTAGAAACCACTTGGGCAGTTCCTGAAAAAGTTCACCATAAAGTCACCATATGACCCAGAAATTCCACTTTCAGGTATATATCCAAGAGAACTGAAATATGTTCACACAACAACTTGTACACAAAAGTTTGTATTAGCATTATTCATAACAGCTACAAAGTAGAAACAACTCAAAAGTCCATCAACTAATGGATGGAATTTTAAAATGTGGTATAGCTATACAATCAAATGTTACTCAACCATAAAAAGGAATGAAATACTGATAAATGCTGCAACATGGATGAACCTTGAAAATATGCTAAGTCAAAGAAGCCAGACACAAAATATCACACACTGTACGATTTCATTGATATGAAATGTTCACAACAGGCAAATCAATAGTGACTGAGGATTAGTGATTCACAGGGAAGGAGAGAATGAGGAGTGTCTGCTGAAGAGTTCAGGGTCTCTTTTTGGGATGATAAAATGTTCTGGAGTTAGTGATAATGTTTGCATAACCTAAAAATCACTGAACTGTCCACCTAAAAGGGTGAATTTTATGATATATGAATCAAATCTCAATAAAAAAGGAAACAAAAAGTTAATTTTGTCAAATAGCTACCTTAGACATAGAAACGGGAAAATAATGAGTAAAGAATTGAAAATCTATGCCTATAAGAGAATCCAAAGTTGCAAGTGGAAGTTACAGGCAGAAGCCTTCACAACTATACAAATAAATTGGATGATAAAATAGAGAAGGCCAATTATCTATCTACCCTAACCAATACTTAGAAGTTGCATAGTTAGTTTAAGGATAAACTAGGTTACAAAACAGATATCTAAGGTGTCAGTTTGTAGTTTAATTAAGGTAGTCATATTTCTCTCTGCAGTAGTTTGAGCATGAACAGTCCAGGGTGTATGGCAGCTCCAAGATACCAGGAATCCTAGCTCCTTAGACCTGGTTACTTTACCATCTCTAAGTGTAGCCCTTGTTCTCATGATCTTCATTTCAATCAACAGAAAGGGGGAAAGAGGGGAAAAGAGGGCAAACATCTTTCTTTTAGAACTGTGAATTGTTAAATTGCAAAATTACTTCAGCTAATGTATCATTACCCAGAATTTAGATATAAGGCCACATATAGATTGAAGAAAGTCTGGAAAATGATTCCTTTAGCTAAGAAGTAATACACCTAATGCTGAAAAATATTTTCACTATAAAAAAAAGGAGAAATGGATATAATTTCTACCTCTGTTCACGTTTGTTCAAGGATGGGCTTATAACCAATGAGAGTCAATCCTGGAATTTATATTGGAACTATTAGGAAACTTGCAATGCTAATAAAATGTAGGCCTAATTATTGACCATCCTGACCACCCCAAGGGGAAAGTTTCACTGAGAATGACGACACAGAGAGAGTAGAACCAAAAGATGGAGAATAATACAGGTTTAAGAACTGAATCTGTCTGAGCATTTTCTTCCTTAAGTATTTTATCTTTGAACAGAATATTACCTGCCAAGATGTTAAATCTTAGATTTTTATTCATGGTCTCTATTTGCCCTGGAATGCTTCTGGATACAACTGGGAACCCAACCCTTCAATCTGCCACCTAGAATTGCATAATGTGGTAACCTTACTCAGCAAACCAAAAACTTGTTCTGTAGGATACTAGCTAGAATTTGCAAAATCTCTTCTTGATAAATGTTTATCACATCTTCCTTCCTTGTGATGGTGTATTACCAGTACAGGATATCCGGCTACCACTGCTGTTTTTACTCCTACCTCTTTAGTTAGAATTGCACTGCTGTTAGCCTAGCTATACATACATGATTACATGTTTTCTGTCCTTGCTGTATGCCCAATGTCCCTTTACTTTTTTTAAATTAAAAAAATATATTTTTTATTTATTATTTTTCAGAGAGAGGGGAAGGGAGGGAGGAAGAGAGAGAGAGAGAAACATCAATGTATGGTTGTCTTTCACCTGCCTCCAGCTACGGATCTGGCTGGAGACCTGGCTTGCAACCTGATTATATTGCCCTGGCTGGGAATCGAACCAGCGATCTTTGGGTTTGAAGGCCAGCGCCTTATCCACTGTGCCACCAGCCAGAGCCCCTTTACTTTGAATTTCTTGATTATGTGAGCCAATACAGTTTCCTTTTGCCTAAGTCACCTTGAGTTGGATTTCTGTCACTGGCAAAGTTGAGTCCTGATTAATGGTCCCAGTAAGCCTCATTCAAGGAAGAGGGGACTTTTCACCAAGCTATAAGATTTTTTTAAATCTTTTTTTAAAGATTTCATTTATTATTTTCAGAGAAAAAGGAAGGAAAAGAGGCAGAGAGGGAGAGAAACATCAGTGTATGATTGCCTTTCACCTGCCTCCAGCCACAGACCTGGCTGGAGACCTGGCTTGCAACCTGGTTATGTGCCCTGGCTGGGGAATTGAACCAGCGACCTTTGGGTTAGCAGGCTGGCACCTTATCCACTGTGCTACCAGCCAGGGATATAAAATTATTTTTTAAGTTTAGAAGGATACACATCAAACTAGTAACAGTTGGTTACTTCTGGAGACAGCGCAAGCAGAGTAGAATCAATGATAATGATCAGATAAAATAGGAAGCCACGATCTATATTGATATTAATGAACTAGTTAATGGCTAATAGAATATTAACATAGTTTCATAGTTACGCACCTCCCCCTCAAAAAAGAAATACTAATTACCAAGGGAAATAAAGTAATTTTACAGTGGAGAAGCTTGGGAAACAGCACCTGAATCAAGTGAATAAGGTGAACCTTGTCACTGATGGGAAAAATTGAAATGCACCACCTGAGAGGATGCAACAAGAAGATTATAGCTTCATCTGTGGGATGTTCCTCCCAGAGGTTGCCTGAATCTAACCATGAGGAAATAGCAGACACACCCAAATTGAGAAACATGCTACCACATAACTGGTCTATAACCTTCAAAAATACCTGAGTCATAAGATGTCAAGGAGAAACACTGAGGAACTGTTCCAAGTCAAAGGAGATTAATAAACATGATAACTAAACATAACATATGGTTCTGAACTGATTCTTTTCCTACAAAGAACAATATTGGGACAATTGTCAAAACTTTAACAGAGCCCTGGATGGGAGCTCAATTAGTTAGAGTGTTGTCCCAGTCAAGGCACATAACAAGAAAGCAACCAATGAATACATAAATAGTTGTTATGCTGTATTTGCAGATTTTCTGTATGTTTGAGATTGTTTTAATACAAAAAAGGTACATAACATAAAGTACAATAAAACTACACATATGTTGCCCAAGAAACTAGCAATAGTGATTTCTTCTAGGAAAGAAATGAAGAACTAGGGGACAGTTATGAGGGAAAGACATACTTTTTAATTGCACATCTCTTTTATTGAATTTTTTAACCATGTGCATGCACTTTCTATTAAATTTTTTAATTTTATTTTTTTTTAAGATTTTATTCATTATTTTTAGAGAGAGGGCAAGGCAGGGAGGAAGAAAGGGAGAGAAACATCAATGTATGGTTACCTTTCATCTGTCTCCAGCTGGGGACCTGGCTGGAGACGTGGCCTGCAACCTGAATATATGCCCTGACTGGGAATCGAACCAGTGACTTTTGGGTTCACAGGCCAGTGCTCAATCCACTGAGCCACAGCAGACAGGGCTAGATTTTCTAAATTTAAAAAAATTAATAAGTAAATAATATATATACTGTATATGTGTGTGTGTATATTTATATATAATATATATATGTGACCAAAAATGTGCCCATAAATTCCATTTCTAAGTATGTACTAGAGAATCATTTGTAATAAGACATATAGAAGGATGTTCATTGTAGAATTGTTTATATAATGAAAAAAAGAAACAAAGGTTCATTGACTTAAAAATGGCATATCAATTTAATAGAATACTATACAGAAGTTAAAAGTACAAGATAGATCTACAAAAAAGGGATGGATGTAATACAACAACAATAAAATTAAAAGAAAAAAAAAAAGATAGATCTACACATATTAACATGGATAGATTGATAAGCTACATTATTGAATAAAAGCATCATGCTGTGGAATGTGAACAATATGATAGTTTTTATGTAAAAAATTCAAGTGTACATATTCTGAGTTTATGTGTATTTGAGTGTGTGCAAACGAAAAAGAAAGGTTTGGAAGGGTGCACATCATGCTGGCAGTGATGTTTATCTGACAAAGGGGTGAGCCACCAATGGGCCATGTTTTAGCCTTGTTATTTTATTAGCAAGTTGTTTTACAGGAACATCAAGTCAATCTATTACCATAACAAGGTATACATATTCCCGCAAATGGGGTGGAGAAGGACACAGACCTGCCAGGTAAAAGGAGGAGAAGAAAGTATTGGAAAAAGCACAAAACAACAATTTTCTACCAGTGTGCCACAGAATTTCTAGGATATGCAATACCTGACCTCTTTTGTCTTAGATTATCAAATAAAAAATGACAACAGCCAAAACAACATCAGTGTGAATAAAAAATTGTACCTTTTTTTTTGTCAAACTGGCAAAAAATATATATATTTTGGTGTGCTGCAGAATTTTAGTCATTAGTTTCAGTGTGCCATGAGATAAAAAGGAAAGATTGAAAAATCACTGGCATAAAGCAATCTATATAAGTAAACACCTTGGAGTGGAAAGTGGTTATGGGGAAAGGCTGGGAATAGAGGAGGGGTTTGGAAATAGGGGATGAGAAGACAGAGGGAATATAAATAAGGCAAAACACTTCTACACTAAAACATAGCGCTGCTGAAAAAAATTTAAGAAGACACAAATAAATGGAAAGACGTCCTGTGTTTATGGATTAGAACACTTCACTAAGATGCTAATACTACCCCACAAGATCAACAGTGTCAGCGCATCCCTACCAAAATCCCAATTATAATTTTGTATAGAATTTATTCTAATTTCATTCTAAAATTAATTGGGAATTTCAAGGGAGCCTGAATAGCCAAAACAATCTTAATAAAAAGGAATAAAATTGGAGTTCTTTCAGTTTCTGATTATAAAGCTGTGGTGAACAGTGTGGTGCTGGCATACTGACAAACAGATAAACCAATGGAATGGAATAAAGAGCCCAGAAATTAACCCTTGCGTATATAGTCAAATGATTTTTTATAAAGGTGTCAAAATCATTCAATGGAGAGAGTCTTTTTAGCAAATGGTGTTGGGAAAACTAAATAACCACACACAAAAGAATGAAGTTAGATTTTTACCTTACATATAATTCGTACAAAAATTAACTCAAAATGAATCAAAAACCTAAAGAACTGAAAATTTAAAACTCATAGAAGAAAACATAGGGGAAAATCTTCACATTAGATTTGCCAGTGATTTCTTGGATATGACACCAAAAGTACAAGCAATAAAAAAATTAGACACATCGAAATTTGGTCTATATCAAAATGAAAAGCTTTGTGCATTCCTGACTTTTTGATTGTAGTATATTTTGCCACCAAAGTAAGGATCTGAGGAGTTAGTGTATCTTTTGATGGTGGGGTCATGTTGGCAGCTGCTAAGTCCATCACAAATACATGCCTTCCTCTACAAAAGAAGAGTACTTGTGCAACCAATTATCAACAAGTGACTTGAACTTCAACATTTCTCCCTCTGAATCCCAGGGAAGCTATTACTTAATAATAAGTCAGTCTTACAATTAACATAATGACAACAGGCAAATATCCTAATCCAATACTGCAATATATTAGACAAACAGCATTTGCTCAAAAGCATAAATGGAAGTTGATCAAAAGCCTTCATATGGGGAAATCATGTGTTTTTCCAGAGATTATCCAGTGGTCTAAACAAAATTCTCTTTCCTTAAAAAGCAGTCAACTTACAAGATGTAGTTAAAATAGTGATGATCAATATTATATTGTTGTTCCTAATTGTCCTGTACGTTTCCCACTGTTCAAATACAGAGCTCAATGTTCTCCCAGTTCACTCTCATCCTCCCCAGCCTCCCACATCTCATTCAAACAAGAAAAAGAGTATGACTTTGTTTTTACTACCTAAGTTATGCAAAATGTTCCCTGAGTTTCCATCAAGTTTTTATTTTGTCAAAGAAACATAACCACAGTTCTCTTAAAAGCCTGTCTCAAGTTGTCATTTTTTATTTTGGATGTATTGACTATCCAACCAATCATTTTAAGGTTTAACCACCACATGCCCCTTTGATTCTTTCTTATTTGCAATTTAATGAAAAGTCATGCTGTTCAGTTCCTGGAAATTGATATCAACTGGGACTAGTCTCCACTGAAGATCGTGAAGAGCAGAATGTGCTGGCCCTGAAAGACCTCTGAACACCAATGGAAGGCAGATGGAAGCAGGCTCAGCTAATCCAGGAACAGCCTGTACCTCGGGGCAGACAAGTCAATAGTTTGCGTGCAAATTCCTCTGTACTAAAGTACAGTCACTTCCCCAGGGGAGGTTTTTCTTCCCTGATCCTTTCAGTTTGCGTTCCAAAGCCTCAAATGGAATGTGAGATTTAACGAAACAAAATAGGTCAACCATCACATGGATTCAAAAACACAGGAAAGGACTTGCACTTGAAAAACCCTAAGCAGAAACAGCTGAACATCCAAAGAGGATATGCAGATGGCCAACAGACCAATGAAAATTTGCTCAACATCACAAATCATCAGGAAAATGCAAATCAAAACTACAGTGATATATCATCTCACAACTGTCAGAATGACGATCAAAAATCAACGTACAACAAGTCTTGGCAGGGGTGTGGAGAAAAAGAAATCCTTGTGCACTGTTGGCGGGGTTGCAAATTGGCACAGCCACAGTGGAAAACAATATGGAAGTTCCTCAAAAAATTAAAAATAGAACTACCATATGACCCATCAATTTCACATTTGAGTATTCATAAAAAAAAATGAAAACATTAATTCAAAAAATATATGCACACTACATTAAATACAGCATATTTACAATAACTCAGATATGGAAGTAATACACACTTCATAGGGAAGTAGAGACTTAAAATTAGCCAATGTTTTTACCAGCATTTTGGAAACTGCTCAATATTAGGCAACTGCAAAATCACATTAAAAAGCTAGTGAGATGTGTTACAACATCACAATGTAACACTTTAAATATCTTACAATTCAGACATGAATTACACCTCAATAGAGCTGAAAAAATCTAGTGAAATATAAATACGAGAGAAGGAAACTAACATTCACTGAATACCTGCTACACATCACTATACTAATGTCTCTCTATATCCATGTATATGCGAGCATGAGACCCACACACAACCTCATTGAATCTTCAAGCAGCTCCTGCCCCTTGCAGGCCCCACCTTTTTCATTCCATTTGATCTCCCACCAGGGTTGCCCAGCATGAATGTCCTACCCACACACACAACTACATGGGCTTGCTCATACACTTTGACTCATGTTGTCCAATTTAATAAGTACCTATTGAGCAGCTACCAAGAAAAATGGTACAAACAGCCCTGACTGGTGTGGCTCAGTTGGTTGGGCATCATTCTGAAAAATGAAAAGTCACTGGTTCAAATCCTGGCCAGGGCACATGCCTAGGTTGCCCATGCCCCAGTCAGTACGAGAGGCAACCAATCAATACTTCCCTTGTACATTGATGTTTTTCTCCATCTCTTTCTCTTCCCTTACCCCTCACTAATAATAATAATAATAATAATAAAGTAGATACAAATATATAGAACATTGGGTCCCTTATCTAAAAGAACCATCAGTCTCATTTGAGAAACCAGGTAGGGTATCAAGAACTAGATTCTTCACAGAAAAAAAGTTATCTACCACTTAGAACATTTAATTTACAGTGAGAATCAATTCGTTAAGAATGCAAAGTGGAGTATTAATAATTTATACTGAGGCAATAAGAGTAAGTAAGCTGTGCAAAAACAGGGCATATGACCTCAGTTTGCTGAGCACAAAGAGGAACATGGGTTTGCACAGCTGGGACAGGAAAGGAGGCCAAGCTAAATCAATCTGCATGATGGGGAATTTTATGTTCCCAGGGGAAAATCCAGAGCAATGGAAAGTCAAGGCTGGCTGCAGGCAGAAGAACATCAGGGGAGAAGCCCCTGTGACAGAGGTGGCAGAAAAGAGGTTTGGGGATCAAACCAGTTAGATGTGGATTTTCAATTCCTTGCTCTAAGGCATGCCAACACCTTGTGGTTTCTCCCCGACAAAAATGTAAAAGTTATCCTACCCAGCACCATTGTTTTGCAAGTGGACATTGCAGAGATTCTGAGTTCTGCTTTTGGGTGTATGGGGCAAAATCAGACGTAGCTACCAGAGCTAATGCATAGGAGCGAACACTTTATCTGGGTTATGCAACACAGACGACTCTTTTTGAGTACATCCTATGTGTTAAACACTAGGGGCTTTATAGGCATTTTTTATTCATTTTTAAATAAGCTTCAGTCCTTGCACAATGCTGAAGTGTATGGTATAGACTGAGTACCACAGAAAGCAAACTGGGAAGGGAGGAGCTTGGGTCAGAAGAGTTAGAAAAGGCTTCAGAGAGCGCATGACAGGAAAGGGAAGCGGAGACCTTCTAGAGGGAACAGCATGAACAAATGTCAGTGGTAAGCATGAACTGGCGTTTACAGCGGGAGCAAGGAAAGAAGGCTGTCTTAAGAAGTGGTGACCCATGTCAGGAAAGCTGGATAGAGGCGTCAGAATCTTTGGTCAGCAGGGTTAGAGAAAGAAAAAATACTGGCTACAGCCTGTTGCCAAAAAGCCAGTGCCTCCCTTTACAGCCAGGACTCAGGTCCTCAGTTCCCAAATGTTCCAGAACCCCTGAGATTCCCCTGAGGCTCTCAGCACTTGTTTCTAAACTTGGTTTGACAGCTTGACTCTGCCTTCACCTCATCCTGATCCTGTCCCATTCTCTGTAGCTTGGCAAGCAGCATTCTTAACCCTCAACTCTCCTGGCTGCTGCTGGCGCTGCCATGACAGCTCAAAGAAAAGGGTCAGACAAGCAGCAGGTTAAAATCCTTCAAGCAATGTATTCCCTCATACTTTTTTTTTTTTAAGACTTTATTTATTATTTTTAGAGAGAGGGGACAGGATAGAGGCAGAGAGGGAGAGAGACGTCACCTGCCTCCAGCTACGGACCTGGCTGGAGACCTGGCTTGCAACCTGGTCATGTGCCTTGGCTGGGAATCAAATCAGTGACCTTTGGGTTTGTAGGCCGGCACCTTATCCACTGTGCCACCAGCCACGGCTATGCTTTTAATGATAATTATTTGTACGCACAAAAAATATGTATAGTATGGATAAGTAAGTTATGAAGTAAAGTAACTAAACAGTCATGAGCCCTCCGCCAAGCTGAGAACTAGAATATCACCATTATTATTGACATTCTTTGTGGGTCCTTCCCCTAGCAAGATCTCTCCGGCCCCCAGAGGTGACCACTATCTTGAACTTCATCTTTTTTCCTTCCTCATTTTTTATTTATAATTTATTTATGTATGTATCCTTGAACAAGCATATTGCTTGGTCTTCATTATTTTTGAACTTTATAAAAACCCTTTCATGTTATAATCTTCTAACTGTGCTGTTGTCACTTATCCCTGTATTTCTAAGGTTGGACCATGTTGATGATAATGTAGTTCATTAATTTTCACTACTAAACAGTTTTCCATTATGACTACCCCACAATTTATTTCTCCATTTTTCTAATGAAGCGTAGTTTTTGTCTTTTAAAAATATATTGTGGGATTTTTGAAAATGCAAAAGTGAGAGTGTGTGACCTTCTCCCTTCTCTCTATTTATTATCCCTCATTTTCTGTTCTTTCAAACAAAAAGTTGAAATTTCTCTTCCCACTCCCTTTTCCATGTGGAGACTCGATTCTCATTTATTTTCTCCTGACTCCCTCTGGTGCTAGGGAGAGTGAATCAGCGTAAGTTTTACCTTGAAACTTCAAATCCTTGAAAACAATTTTCAACATCATATTTGATTCACCAATCACTTTATGTTTTGTCAGTTACTACTTCCAAGGCCTTTCTCTTGGAAACTAACACACATAAACACACTCATTCTTTGGCAGCAAATTTCTGCTTCATTTCCATGGCTTAGCTCATCTCTTACATTCTCTGAGAAATCTTCCCTCAAGTTCTTTCCTTTCTTCCCACACTCCAAGTAATGGCTCCTTTCTCTGGACCCCACTGTCCCTGTACCAGACATTGTCACACCACATAGGGTAGTAGTTGCTTGCGGTAGTCTAAACAATGTGCCTCCAAAAGCCAGGATCCTGCCTCCCTCCCTCTGTGGCCCAGTGCCTGCCTCAGAGAAGCTCAGTTGTGTTAAATGGGAGCCGACTTGAAAAAACTAAAAACAAAAGGAATACAAGAAAAGTTTAGAGGACATCGTATTTTCTTGGGTCTAGACTAAAGAGACCTTGGCTCTAGGTAACTTTCTGACACAATCATATCCGAGGCTTTTCGTGGTGTTATTTTCCATCCAGTTGCCTCTGTGCCCTGTGTGTTCCATATAAAACCACCATCTCATTACCACTTCCACCCACGCCAAAAACCTGCAGCCCATCTCCATGAACAACTCCTCATTTCTGAAAACCGAAAGTGCCTGTCTCTGCTTTCTCATGCAATGAATATTTATTAAGCAACTATTGTGTTCAAGGAACAATCTCTTTTAACATTCCCTGCAGCCCCCTGGAGACCCACTGTAAGAGATAAACAAAGGTGCTATTATAAAATGTACACCCAGACACTGAGTAATCACAGGCAAGGGTGCATCCAGCTTTGTGTCTGCAACTCGCACTTTCAAATTCATGACATCCTGTACTTCCTGTGTCCCAGCTTTCCCTGTGCCTTTTAAACTTTTGTAACTTGGGCTGTCAGCATGATACAAGCCATCTGGAAACAGGTTTTAAAAGTAAGGCTATTAAAGTTTAGGAAAACTTGAATATAATATAGCCTCATGTCAGCTCCTATGGCTAATGGGATGGACAACAATACTTAAGAAGTCAATTTGTCCTCAGACCAGCAGAATTGAAGAACTTTGCTGGAACAAAATGCATCACTCTTCCCCACAAAACTAAATTGCTTAGAAGTAAAAAGTTCTGTTTCTAACTCTATTAAGAAGTTTACAAATGTGTTTCTATGCAGAGAACAGGGCCGGTGTGAGGCGGGGGGAGCCTGGGGACACCGAGAAAGGAGCCCTCCTCAAAGGTAGCTTAGGAAGCCGTGGTATTAAGGAGAAGTCTCAAGAAAGAGGGACTGGTCGTGAGGCAAATACCATAGTGAAATCTATTGAGGTTAAAACTGACTAGTGTCCTTGAATTTTTTCATCTGGAGGCTACAAGAGCAGTTGTGCTGACAAAGAGCTGAATTGTACTGGGTTGAGGAGGGCATGACAGTAAAGCAATGGAAAGGAGAGTGTAAGTTACTCATTTTTTTTTCTTCAAAGATTTTATTTATTATTTTTAGACAGAGGGGAAGGGAGAGAGGCAGAGAGAGACAGAGGCATCAATGTATGGTTGCCGTTCACCTGCCTCTAGCTAAGCACCAGCCAGGGCTAAATTACTCTTTTTGAAGAATTTAAACTCAAAGGGAAGAGCAAGACAAGACCATATCTCAAAAGAGATACTAGGGTACAAAGGAAGTTGTTTCAAGATGAAAAACAGAAGCATGTACCCAAGCTTCAGGGAAAAGCCAGTGGACAGGAGAGGTTGAGATACAGGCTGAGGAAGGAATAATTGTTGTTGAAGTATGGACACAGGAAGGGATTGGATTCAGAACAAGGGAAGGAATTAGCTTTACACTGGAGGAGTAAAGCTACACACGCTTCTTCCATGAAACTGCAAGAGAGGAAATTATGCTGGCCAGTGGGGAATACAGGAAATAAAGGAATTCCTCATTTGGTCCCCTCAATATTCTCTCGGTATGATAAACAGATTGTGGGATTAGAGCATTGGGAACAACGGTGAATGTTTAAAATAACCCATAGGAGGAATTTTTTTTTTTTTTAGGGAGTGACATTTATTTACTTATTTATTTAAAGATTTTATTTATTATTTTTAGAGAGAGGGGAAGAGAGAGAGAGAGGCAGAGAGGGAGACAGATATCAGTGTATGGTTGCCTTTCACCTGCCTCCAGCCACGGACCTGGCTGGAGACCTGGCTTGCAACCTGGTTATGTGCTCTGGTTGGGGAATCAAACCAGCAACCTTTGGGTCTGCAGGCCAGTGCCGTATCCACTGTGCCACCAGCCAGGGCTGGGAAATTTTTTAAATAGCTCCTGGGGAAATGGGAGGGAGCTGGTTAGGAACACACAGGCTGCTTCAATAAACTCAGTATTAGACTGCAAGTTCAGCATCATAGTAACAAGAGATTGACTGACACAATGGACCATGTATCTGTTCTCTCCTGGGAAGAAAGTGAAGGCAGAAGCAGGTTGATAGATTCCAGGAAATAGAAGAAAGTGTCATGGGATGTACAGTCTACGAGAGGCCAAAGAACAGGAATTTGGGAGGATGGAAGTGAAAGACCTGGAAAGGCAAGACTAATCAGAAAGTAGGTGCTAGAACTTAAGACTTCAGAGGGAAAAAAGTGGTTCTGAGTGCTCAAAGTTCAGATTGAGGTTATGCATGACCTGCAGCTGCCTGAAAGAGAAATAACCACTAAAGTTGGGAAGATCAAGTGCGAAACGAGGATATTTTATCATCTTCATGAGCACTGATGATGGCAGAACTGTGATGGAAAGACAGTGAGTCAGGGGAATTCTTGCTCCTAAGAATCTCTCCAAGCCTGGCTCTTTAGCCTTCAATTCTATACCTTAACCCCACCCAAAAAGTCTCCCCGTAAATTATCTTTTTGTCTTAGTTAATGAGTTGGTTTCTGTTTGTTTTTTCTATCTAGAAAACCCTACTTAATACAACTGTAAAGTGATTATATATCTTGGTTCATCTGGGGCAGTCCTAGTTTATGCTTGTTGTATTACATCTGGTTTAACATTTATCCTGGATTTTTTCTTTCTTAATGGAGTTTTGTTAATAATTAGTAAAATAACCAGAATAGCCCTGGCTGATAGCACAGTGGATAAGGTGCCGGCCTGCGAACCCAAAGGTTGCAGGTTTGATTCCCCAGCCAGGGCACATAGCCAGGTTGCAAGCCAGGTCTCCAGTCAGGTCTGTGGCTGGAGGCAGGTGAGACGCAACCATACATTGATGTCTCTCTCCCTCTCTGCCTCTCTCCCTTCCCCTCTTTCCAAGGATAATGAAATAAAATCTTAAAAATAATAAAATAAAATAAAATAAAATAAAATAACCAGAATAGGTTTGGAAGGCTTCCACTTTGTACTCAAACCTTTTGCCATTCTTGTCTAATAGCATTGAAGAGAATTCTTACTTTACCGAATAATTAAATCTATAAGAAAAACAACATTAATGCATCTCTTTTCCCAACCCTTTACAAGGTGTTCTATGATAAAACAAAATTCAAAGGATCCGGCTGTTGTGGCTCAGTTGGTTGGAACATTGTTCCATAGACTGAAAGGTCAGGGTTTGTTCCCTGGTCAGGGCGTGTATGAGAAGATAACCAATCAATGTTTCCCTCTCACACCCATGTCTGTCTCTCTCTCCTTCTTCTCTAAAAGAAAAGCAAAAAAATGTCCTCAGGTGAGGATTAAGAAAATGCAAAGTGTTTTGGCACTTGGTCAGGGAAAAGGTATTCCACACTGTTACTCTTATTGGTCACTGGGTGAATGAACTAGCCAGTTGTGTCCGGTTTGTGTCAGTGAACTTCAACTTGTTTCATCTCATGACATACATAAACTAATTGCCAAAATTATGCAACACACCAAAAACAAATTTTTTACTGATCCGACAGAAAATCATTTTGATTCATTCATACTAAACGACTATTGTGTTGGCTTTTACCATATTTGAATTCAACGATCTAAGGGAAAAGAGGTCAGTGCCCCTAACTAAGTAGTCAGGTAGTGCATGTTTTAAAAATTCTTACATCATACTGGTTGAAAATCACTAGTCTATATTACCCTGTAAGATGCACAAAATTCTGAGTTAAAAGTCTATAGGGTCAGTGAGAAATTATAGGTTACAGTTACATGTACATGAAATATGTGCAGGAAACAGACTAAGTGGTTCTGCGGGACTTGGAATGTTCTTGCTTACAGTGATTTTTGTATGGTACAAATTTACAACTTTTATGTATTTTATTGTTTGAGAATATTTTTTATTTTGCAATAAACCGTTGGCATCAAAGAGCTTTAAAACTACATATTTAATTCAAAATCAAGTATTTTTATTTCTTTTTTTAATATATTTTATTTATTTGTTATTACAGTTGTCCCAGTTTTTCTCCTTTTGCCCCCCTCCTCCAAGTACCACATTCCCTCCAGCAATGCCCCCCTTAGTTCATGTCCCTGAGTCCTGCATGTAAGTTCTTTGGCTTCTCTATTTCCTTTGTTCTTCTTAACATCCCCCTGTCTATTCATTACCAAACACATGCAAAAATACATTTGCACCCATACATATTTTTACACATATTTAAAGTACATACTGGATTTTGAAGAGTTAATACAAAAAATTTTAAATATGCCAATAGCTTACATAATTATTACATGTTAAATGACAGTATTTTAGATATATTGTAGCAAGATTAAGCACTTATTTCTTCTTTAATATTTATTTTACTCTGAGTTTTGTTTTTGTTTTTTTTTAAGTTAATGCAACTTGCAAATATTTGTTGACATCTGGAGACCATACAAATACCACTAACCAATCCCAGGAAAGCTGAAGAAGCATCTACATCTACTTCAAAAATTGGTCATTATTTTAAGAAGACTGCACCCAAAGACAAAGAATTAATACCTGCAATTGAAGATGATAGTTACCCAACACTCTGTGAAGAATCACATTTCATCTTCAATAAATGAGTTTTGATTCCAAGTCTTCTTGTGCACTTAAATGAAGCCAAAGCTGCTGATGTGTCCATTTCATTAGCAGAACTTCACAAATAGTTAAATAATTCCATTTTATGTATTACTACATAGTTCAAGTAGAAAATGAGTTAATTCCAATACTGTTTGTTTCTACCATCCAATTATTAACATGAAAGTTGTTGACGGTAATTCTGTCAAAAATGAAAAAGATGTAACATTGTAAGTGTAACTATAAATTCAGCTGAAAAGTTCAACATTGAAGATAAAGTTGTTTAGTTTTGATAGTAACAATTACAAATACAAAAGTCGGTAGAGCCTAGTGGCATGATGAGAACAACATTCCCATTAAGTTAAAAATCTGTGAGAAGAAATGCACTTGGCTTGGTTGTGCTGTACATATCATTAATGATTGCTTCTGAACAAGCTGTGATCTACCAATCAAATTATAAGTTGTATCTGTCAAAATTTTAATTTATATCTTAAAATTTATATACAGAGTAAACCATTATTACAAAACTGATGTGAAAAATAAATACTTTGTCCCTGGCTGGTGTGGCTCAATGCACTGAGCTCCCACCCATGAATGGAAATGTTGCCTATTTGATACCCAGTCAGAACACATGCCTGAGTTGTGGGCCAAATTGGGGTGTGTGAGAGGCAGCCAATCTTTTTCTCACACACAGATGTTTCTCTTCCTCTCTTTCTTCCTCCCTTCCCCTCTCCCTGAAAACAAATATATAAAACCTTTTAAATAAATAAACTTTGTATAAAAATTAACCATGTAGCAGGCTACAAAACAAGTCTCAACAAATATCAAAGTCCTCTGCTAAAGTTTTCTGACACAAAAGATAATTATTCTATAAACCGGGAACTAAATCTTCATGTGTCTGAATACACTGTAATGAAAATGGACAATCTACTTTCAGATACAACAGTACAGACAAATCTTTTAAGCAAAAAAGCTAATCAAAAGAAGCAAGATATACTGTAGACACAATAAGACCATATTTTTTAGGAATACAATCATTGATAGTTCTATATTATTTTACCTACATGTTGAATCTTAAACAAAAACAAAAACAGGAAACTAAACTCATGAAGAGAACAGATTGGTGGTTGACAGAGGCAGGGGTTATTAAATAAATAAATTATGGGAATATAACATACAGCACACTGACAACAGTTAAGAGCACTGTGTTGTACATTTGAAAGTTGCTAAGAGAGCTTTTAAAAGTTTTCATTGCAAGAAAAAAATTGTAACTATGCATGGTGATGGATGTTAACTAGACCTATTGTGGTAATAATATAGTAACATATACAAGTATCAAACCATTATGCATCTGAAACTAGTATGTCATATATCAATTATACCTCAATTTTTCAAAAGGGAAGAGCTTTTTCTGGTGTAGGTGCCTGCCCACAGCCATTCCATCAAAGGGTCCTCTACAGTCCGTGCAGGTCTTCAGACCCCAAGAAGATGGCTACAACCTGGTGCGCTGCAGATGAGGCAATGGTCTCATCAAGGTGAACAGCAGTCCCTGGAAATGATTGGAAGTGCGTATACTGAAATACAAGCTACTGGAACCTGCTCTACTTCTGGGGAAGTAGCACTATGCTGGTTGTGGACTTCTGAGTCTGCTTGAAGGGTGGAGGTCATTTGGGTGACCTGGGTTTACATGATCCATCAGTCCATCTCCAAATCCCTGGTGTCCTATAACCAGAAGTACATGGATGAGGCTTCCAAGGAGATCAAAGGTGTCCTAATCCAGTATGACTGGACTCTGCTAGTAGCCGATCCCCATTGATGCAAATCCAAAATGTGTGGAGGTCCTAGTCCTGGAGCTCGCTACCAGAAATTCTACTGATGAACCCACCAGGGTTCACCTTTATAATAAACAATGTTCGTGGGATTTAAGGTTCTAAATAAATAAATAAATAAATAGAAAGAAAGATAAGTATAGGCAAACTAAAATGAAATAATTTTAACAAGTCTGGATAGTGGTTACCTCTAGATGGTCAAATTGAGGAAGGTGTACTTGGAGTGTCAATGTTTCATATATTGACCAAAGTGGAAGTTACAAGGGTATTCATTTTATAATTACTTATTAAATTCTACATATATGTTTATGCATTTCTTTATATGTAGATTGTATTTCAAGTAAACATAATGTTCAAATTAAAGGAAATAAATAAATGTTTTGAATGGCAACAGAGTTTCTTTTTAGGGTGATAAAAATGTTCTGAAATTAGAGTGGTGAGGGTTACCCAGCCCTGTGAATATACTAAGCATCAAAACTGTACACTATACATGAATGAATTTTATAGAATGTGAATTATATTTCAATAAAGTAGTTTCAAAACTACTTCAGTGCAGCAGAATACCCATTTTCCCTTCCCTGCCTGTTATCAACTAGATGTTAGAAATTTGTAAGTCTTTTTAAATAAATGTGTGCCCTACATTTTTAGCTTTTGCAAATGAGCATTCTAAGTTTTTATTGGATTTTGTTCCAAACCAGTTACAAATCTTTATTCAATATTCAACAAATGGAACACCATGTGGAAGCTTTTAGCAAACTGCAATTATTGAAAACAAACATTGTAAACAACAAAACATTAAAATTCACCCCTACAAAAGAAAAACAGAACAAATTAACAATGAAAACTCAAAAGTGTATATGATTTAAGTTTGAAATTCTATATTTCAAATTACATTTTGGACTGTATGGTTTTATAGAAAGAATCTTTCATGAAACTCCCATTTTTATTTATTTTTAAAGATTGTATGCATTTATTTTTAGAGAGAGGGGAAGTGAGGAAGAGAGAGAAGGCAAGAAACATCAATGTGTGGTTGTTTTTCACATGTCCCCAAATGGGGATCTGGCCCACAATCCAGGCATGTGTCCTAACTGGGAATCAAACTGGCAACCCTTTGGTTTGTTGGCCAGTGCTCAATCCACTGAGCCACACCAGCCAGGGCTCCTGCTGCTTTTAAGATACTCTCTTTATCTTTAACCTTTGGCATTTTTAAAAAATTAGTCCACTCTCTTTAATGTACCAAAACGTATGAGTAGAAACAAAAGCAAGTTAAACGTTATCACGTGTTTACACCACTATCCAGTTCTTTGTATCACTTCACTACTCAAACAAAGTGGGTGGCAACTGAGGGGTTTGGAAAGAGATAAAAAAAAATTTTTTTTTTTCTACTGTGTTTACTGTATACTGTATAGTGCTGTGTTCACAGGCGCAGCTTCTTTTACTTCTCCCCTGTGCAGGAATTCAGTTGTATATAAAGCTGAACCTGCTCAAAAGCTGAGGGAGACTAAAAATGATAGGTCTGTATCCTGATATGTTGTCATACAGTTCAAACAATGGCTCAAATTTCAGCTAGTAATTTTTAAGGACAGCAAACCAGGCTTCCTCTTTTTTTTTTTTTTTTTTTAAAAAGATTTTATTTCATTATTTTTAGAAAGAGGGGAAAGGAGAGAGGCAGAGAGAAAGAGAGACATCAATGTATGGTTGCGTTTCACCTGCCTCCAGCCACAGACCTGATTGGAAAACTGGTTTGCAACCTGGTTATGTGCTCTGGCTAGAGAATCGAACCTGCAACCTTTGGGTTCGCAGGCCAGCGCCTTATCCACTGTGTTACCAGCCAGGGCTTCAGGCTTCCTCTTGAAGTTGAACCAAAAACAACTTCTTATGTTCCTTCAGTTTTGTAATATGTGCAGGAATATACCGATACTGCGGAGGCTCAAAATTTGGTCTCCACCAGTTACCAATGCAGTCATTGATGACCCCGTCCTGCAGGACTCCATCCTGACGGCCTAGTATCTCTATCATTAAGTGTTTGTCTTTCAACCTCATCTTCTCCTGGGTTAAGTTCACCACCAGGTAATTTGAAGAAAGTTGTTCCCAGCTGTAGCGGCAGCACATGGGGTAACCAGTGCTTGTGTACAATCAGAGCTCCTTACACAGTCGTCCTCATTCCAATTTTATCAAATTCCTCCCTCATGCATTGAAATATGGCTGCAACAGAGCTATCCTTCTCATAGAGGGTCTCTTTTGTACCAAAAGTGTAATTGGTAAAAGGGTACAGTTTGATTGTGTGCTCCAAAGTGAGGGGCTTGGTCTGCTGGATGTACTTATTGCCAAACTGGTTGATGCCCAAGGGCCAGCCAGTCTGCAAACAATTGGGCAGCATGAGAGATGTGCTGGTGAGCACTGGTGGCAAGTGGAAAGGAGGAGAGGCAGGGTGACTTTCCTGGTGAGGGCAGCGGTTATCTGAGTCCCACTCAGCAGTCGCGGCCCGCCATTAACATGGGAGTGCAGGGGCTACCCTTTGGCATTTTAATTATGATGTGTCTTGGTATGGTCCTCTTTGGGTCCAACTTGTTTAGGACTCTCTGTGCTTCCTGGACTTGTATGTCTATTTCTTTCACCCAATTAGGGAAGTTTTCTTTTTATTATTATTTTTTAAAGTTTTCAATTTCTTGCTCATCCTCTTCTCCTTCTGGCACCCCTATGATTCAGATGTTGACACTTTTGGAGATGTCCAATAGACATAATCTTCTTAGTCTCTACTCATTTTTTTTTAATTCTTGTTTCTTCATTCTATATTAGTTGACTGTTTATTTCTTCCTTATGTTTCAATTCATTGATTTAAACCATGACTTTCTTCCTGTCACTATGGGTTTCCTGGGGATTTTTCTTTATTTTCCTTATTGTCCAGCCTTCATTTTTCCCCTTATGTGTTTGCCATACTCTATGAGTTCTCTGAGCATCCTATCACTAGTGTTTTGAACTCTGCATCTGATAGGTTGGCTATCTCTGTTTTGCTTAGCTCTTTTTCTATAGCTTTGATCTGTTCTTTCAGTTGGGGCATATTTCTTTGTCTTCTCTATTTGTGCATTAAATAGAGCTGCTTTGGCTCCCTGGTTGGTGCACCTGTTACATTGTAAGGAGCAGAGCCTTAGGTATTTGCCAGGGTGAAGCAACCCATTTCACTGCTTTGTGACACAGTATGTGGGGTAGGGATCAGAGAGGGAACAATGCTGCTCGCTCAGCACTTGCCACATTTCCAGTCATTTCCCCCATTTCCTGTATGTGGCTGGAGCCCATCCAGCTGCTGCCCAAGTGGTGGTTCTCGGAGTGGGTGGGTTTGCAGACATTCTAGGACCGTGAGGCCCTTAAACAGACTCTCCTGAGAGATAGGCAGTTTCTTCTGCTGTCCCAAACTTCACTGCTTTTCATAAGCAGAAGCTGTGGGGCTTTATTTTTCCAGTGCTGGAAACCTGGGCTGCGCAGTCTGACCTGGGGGTCTGACTGCTCTCCAGGTGTCCCTCCTGGCTTTTATCTGCCGCACAAGAATGTGGGACCACCCATTCTCCTGGCCACTGCCACTGCCTTGCCACCATACTGCATACTCTCCACCCCAGCTTCCTGGATCCACCCCTCCTACTCTTCTGGATGAATATTTCTTCTTTAAATCCTTTGTTGTCAGACTTCCATACACTTTGATCCTGGCAGTTCTGGTTGTTTTGAGGTTAGTTGTGATCCTTCTTACAGTTATGCAAGGAGATGAAGCATGTCTACCTGCATCTCCATCTTGGCTGGAAGTCTTATCAAACATTTTTTAAATGAAAATATTAATAAAGACAAAATAGTATAAAATTGATCAACTAGATATAAAAAAGAACCAAATACACACACACACACACACATGCACACATTGGAATTGGTATCCAAATCCTTCAGCACCCTTTCACAACTCTCTCCTCCCTTGGCTCCTAAGAAGTCATTCTCTCCTAGCTCTCCCTCTGCTTCTATTCCTATTCATTCTCATTGTCTTTGCTGGCTTTTCTTCTACTCATTTTTTTTTTCTTCTACCAATTTTTAAAGTCAACATATTTAAGAGTTCTAATTTGACTTACTGCTTGTAGTATTCCAGTCATGAGGGACTGATGACAGCTGAGTCAGTGATGAGTAGCCTGCAGCATAAATTTGCCCATGAATCCCAAACTTTTCCTCAATGGATTCACAGGAAAGCCAGTAATGGTGAAACCTAAGCGGGGAAACAGAGTACAAAGGCTACATGGTATATGTAGGTGGCTGTATGAACATGCAGCTTGCAAACATAAAAAAACATAGATGGAGCATTGCCTGGACACCTGGGTGAAGTTTTTTTGTTTTTGTTTTTTAAGATTTTATTCATTGTTTTCAAAGAAAAAGGCAGGGAGGAAGGAAGAAAGGGAAAAAAGCATCGATGTATGATTGCCTTTCACCTAAAGACCTGGCTGGAGACCTGACCTGCAACCTGGTTATGTACCCTGACTGGGAATCAAACCAGCGACCTTTGGATTCATAGGCTGGTGCCAATCCACTGAGCCACACCAGTCAGGGCTGGGTGAAGTTTTAACTAGGTGTAATAATGTCCTTCACATCATGGATGTTGAAGAAGAGAAAGAAGATGGGGAAATGAGAGAATAGCACCTTTTGTGGGGAATGTTTATATATGCTCATGTATCAAGACAATAAAAATTTGTTTGTTTTCCAAAAAAAGAAAGAGTTCTAGCCTGGCTCTTTTCACTGTACATCCATACTTGTTTTCAACTTCAGTCACCTGATCCTAGAGCTAACGACTTGCAAATCTCCACCTTCAGTCTAGCTCCCTCTGGAAATCCAGAGCCTCATATCCAACTACCTACTGGACATCTTCCACCTGGATTCAGCTATTCATCTCATAAATACAGAGAAAGAAAATTTCCTCTACCCATCTAGATTCTTCTGGCTGGTCTAAGAATTAAATTGACATGTTACAGGTTAACAGGAAAAGATCCAATATAGTTTTATACACATGGGAGTCCCACAGAATATGGGGGATGCCAAAGAGAAACCGAACAGTGGAGGCTATGTGCCATCTTGAGCTAAGGAAAAGAGGGTGGTGGTTTGTGACACCAAAGGGGAGGAGGGCAATTCACACAGAGATGAAAAGGTAAATGTTTGATAAACAAATGTTTGCTGAGCCCTGCAGAGACAATACAAATCAGACTCTGATCTCAAAGCCCTTGAATCTCCCTCACCACACCTGGCCCATATTCTTTTTCTTTTCTATTCAGATATTTATTTTTTATTAACTTATTATTGTTCCATTACAATTGTTCCATTCCCCCCCCCCCCACAGCTCTCCCCTACTCCACCTACTCCATTCCCTTAGCCCATATTCTTTGTAGATATCTCTGGGAATAGCTCTTTTCCAAGAATAGGCCCTTTTAAAAAACTTACTGAGTCCTCTGTTCCTTTAAAATAATCATCCTAAGCCCTGGCTACAGGCTCAGTGGGTAAGTGCTGGCCTATGAACCCAAAGGTTGCTGGTTTGTTTACCAGCAAGGGCACATAGCCAGGTCTCCAGCCAGGTCCACAGCTGGAGGCAGGTGAAAGGCAACCATACTCTGATGTTTCTCTACAGCTCTGCCTCCCTCACTTCCCTTCTTTCTAAAAATAATATATTTTTAAAATCGTCCTAAATTGATCCTCATGCGAAAGAGACCTATTTTGAGGTGGTGATTTTTGCTTCCCTACACTACTATTTACTAGATCCTCTACTAGTTTACTGTAGATAATAGAGATGAGTAAAATAGGCATAATACGTGAAATCTTATAATTTAACATTTTAGTAGGGAAAAATAGATATTAAATGTATATACACTCACAAATGTATAAGTACATATTGTGATCATGGCTACAGGAGAAAAGCAAAAGGTATTTAGAGGGTATTATAGCAGTAACTCAAACTCAACTTATCAAAACTGAAATAATGATGAGTCACTGCAATCTGATTCTCCTCCTTATTTCCATGTTATTTCCTATCCCTACGTGTATTCAATAGACACTCAACAGATTTAATGAGTATCCATTAGGTGCTAGACAAACCTCCTTTCATCCAATTGCCTAAACATAAAATCTGGGAAGTCACCTTCCTCATTCCCTAACATCCAATTGATATTAATTCTACCTCAAGTCAGTTATATCCTCCCAAATCCCTCTATCTCCACCTTACAGCCTTAGAGCATTTTTCACCTGAATTCCAGAAACAATTTCCTGTGATTACTCTACCTCTGGTTGCTCTCTTGCTTCCTATTTGCCCAGCATGGGACTCCAGAGTTTATTTTTAAATACAACTTTGATTATTTTCTGACCTACTTAAAAGCCTTCTAGGCTCCCCACTGTATTCAGAAAAATCCAAATTCCGGTGGAGGAACAAGGTTTAATGTTGTGTTTTGCTGTGAATCTGCCATCATTTACTTTACACAGTCTGCAAGGAGAAAGCTAGACCCAAAGAGTATGTTGCTTTATGACTAACAAGAGAACCTATACAATATGTGTATTGGCAGGTTACTTATCAAAAATCTGGGCGGGTGCGGAAACGACCTGGATGGACCGGGCACGTCCCAGGGCGCACAGGACTCCTGGCAATTAGAGTAGCTTGTCCGAAGGGGTAGCACTGGCCACTTGGAGCTGTGGCTCACTTCTCCAGATTGTGATACACGGTCAGTGTAAATTCCACCCTGGATTTCTATTTGATACTGATTACATGTTGACAGGATAAGAATATATTCAAATAAGAAATAGGTTAAATAAAATATGTTAAATTAAAAAATCTGGTCAGTTAATTGATAGCTTAAGTGTAAAAATTTAGTTTCCTATATCAAATTCATTATATAGATTGAAGAATAATGGCAAGGTTCTATAATACATGTTTTATCAGCTTTGCGGTAATCACTTACTTTGTAGTTAAAAGAAACATTTCTACAAGATCAAATTAAAACTTTGGCATTAGACAAATTTATTATTACTTTTTCAGTAGTTTATGATAACGAGACAAAACCTAACATAATTTAACTTAAATGTGTATGAGCCTTGCCTAGATAATCTCCACGTTTGTTATGGTCTTGTGTCAACAGAACTTATTCTCTAATCTTCTCTTTCTTTTCTTTTCTTTTTAAAGATTTTATTTATTATTTTTCAGAGAGAGGGGAAAGGAGAAAGGGAGACAAGCATCAATGTATGGCTGCCTTTCACCTGCCTCCAGCCACGGATCTGGCGGAGACCTGGCTTGCAACCAGGTTATGTTGCCCTGGCTGGGAATCAAACCAGCGACCTTTGGGTTCGATTGCCAACACCTTATCCACTGTGCCACCACACAGCGAGGCGGGTGAAAGGCTAATCTTCTCTTTCTTATTGAGGAGGAAAATAACTAGCACAGGAGTACTGCAAATTTTGAATTTACTTGTTTCAACAAGATTATTTATTCCCAAGATTTCTCATGAAATATTAATATGATCAATATTTTATTTCAATTTTAACCAAAGTTGAATAAAAGTAAAAAATTAATACTTTTATGCCCACACTCATTGGAAATGAAATACTTGACATGAAATGCTCTGGCCATGGCTTGCCTCTTAGCGCCATCTCTCATTGTGCCTTCTACTGAAGTCTGAGCTCTGTCCTTATGAAAGTATTGTCAGTTTCCTGAAAGAGCCGTGCCATTTGCACTTTTGTCACTGTGTTCCTTAATTTTATCAAAGTCTTAAGGAAAATGCTGATGTGAATAGATAGTTGGTTTATAAATGCATTTATAACTCTTCATTATACTTTTTGATTTGTGTCTATTGCCCCTACTAGACTGTAACTTTCTTGGAAGCAGAAGTCAGGGCAATAATTTTTTTCTCCCCAGGGCTTAGCTAAGTGCCTAATACAAATGTTCATTAACTGTGGTATAAATGCTTGAGATAAGGAATGAGTGAATCACTCTGGCTGGTGGCACAGTGTATAGGTGCGAGCCTGCAAACCCAAAGGTCACTGTTTCAATTCCCAACCAGGGCACGTAACCAGGTTACAAGCCAGATCTACAGCCAGGTCTGTAGCTGGAGGCAGGTGAAAGGCAACCATACATCCATACATGGGTGTTTCTCTCCCTCTCTGCCTCCCTCCCTTCCCCTCTCTATGGAAATAATAAATAAAATCTTAAAAAAAAAAAAAAGAATGAGTGAATGAAGCATATTTTTAGAGAATAGATAATCCTTTTATACGCTAAAATCATCCAGAATAACAATACAAAGCCAACTGAATGGGAAGGCCATAAGGTGGGTGTCCAAGTCTGCAAAGAACTTGGGGAAACAGACCTTGGGCTGAAAGATTACCCAAAGAGGATGACAGTAGACATAAGCAATAAATGTAAAGAGGATGGCAGAAAGTGTAAGGCTTGAATACAAAGGGGTTTTGCACTTACTCGAAAGAAGCACAAAGAAAAACCAACTGAATGGCAATACTGCCTCTCAGTGGCACTTGGGATAAAAACCTCTATCCCAGAGCACTTTCACAGACTTACTTAGTTTTCTTACTTGAGAAGTTCTGGAGCATAAACTGTGCCAGAAACGTTTATCTCATTTAATCCTCACTACAACCCCTTTAGAGGAGACATAGTATGTAGCTTAAAAGTTAAACACACAGACTCTAGAACCAGGCTGTCTGACTCCCACTTATTAGCTGTGTGACCTTGGACAAATTACTTAAATTCTCTGTGTATTTTCCACCTGTAAAGTAGGGATATTTGTACATACCATATCAGGTTCTTATGAGGAATAAATTCTTAAAATGGTAACTGAAAGCATAGCAAATGTTATATAAGCAAATGTTATATTTATTTTTCCTTTTCCTGATGAGAAATTATGTTGAATAAAGCAAGCATACAGTAGGAACTCAATAAATAGAACTTGCTTTATTTTCTCTCCTTATGGATTAGCTCATTAAGATGTTGTACTCCTTAGTGTTCCTTAAATTTAAATAGGGGACTCTCAAATAGCCCAAAGACATCACTTCCTAAAGACAGCAATGAGGAATCTAAGACACCTCCACTTAAAAAGTCCAGGGAAACATAGTTCTGGAAAAGAGCACTTGTACAGGGAGGGCGCTCCGGTTACTTTTATTACAATGAAGACCTTCCCAGCAATGAAATTCTCCCTACCCAAAACAGGATGCATAGGAATTGTGAAAAATCATCTAAGATTTATGCAAGAAACTAGGTTTCTAGGAACATTCAAATAAGTATAATCTTCCCAGACCCCATTTAAAAAAATATTTTATTTTTGAACTTAGAAAGAGAGAGGTTCAGTGGTCAGGGGGAAAGGGGTTGGGGGAGGGGGGAGGCAGAGGCAAGAAAGGGGAGCAGCTTAGATAAGAACCTAGTATAAAGGAACCATGGACATGGACAACAGGTGGGATTGACTTTGGGGGGAATGGGTGGGTGGGGAGGGGGACAGAGGGGAGCAAAAAGGGGATGGATGTAATACAACAACAATAAAATTTTTAAAAAAAAGAAAGAAAAAGAAAAAAGAAAGAGAGAGGTAAGGGTGGGAGAAAGAGAGGTCAAGAAACGCAACTGCCGTACTAACTGGAATTAAACTGGTGACTTTTCAGTTCAAGGGACGATGCCCAACTGAGCCAAACCAGCCAGGGCCCAGGCCCCAGTTTTTACCACAAAGCTGACAGGAGCTGAAAGACCATAATCATTTTCAAGATTGGGCTAATAAGACCTGGCTGGTGGCACAGTGGATAAGGCGCCAGCCTGAAAACCCAAAGGTCGCTCGTTCGATTCCCAGCCAGGGCACATAGCCAGGTTGCAAGCCAGATCTCCAGCCAGGTCCGTAGCTGGAGGCAGGTGAAAGGTAACCATGCATTGATGTCTCTCTCCCTCTCTGCCTCTCTCTCTTGCCCTCTCTCTAAAAATAATAAATAAAATCTTTAAAAAACAGACAAACAAACAAACAAAACGATTAGGCTAATAATAACTTACTACAGGCTATTCCCTCCTTGCTCTTCTATTATTATAAAAATAAATTTTATGAAAATATGGGGTTCTATTTTTAAATATTTTATTTATTTATAGAGGAAGAGCAAGGGAGGGAGAAAGAGGAGAGAAACATTGAGATCAGCTGCCTTACATACACCTAAGTCTGCCCAACCAACTGAGCTACGCTGGTCAGGGCAAAATGATGGTTTTAAAGTAACATGATACTCCCTGGCTGGTGGCACAGTGGATAAGGTGCCGGCTTGAGAACCCAAAGGTCTCTGGTTCGATTCCCAGTCAGGACACATAACCAGGTCTCCAGCCAGGTCTGTAGCTCAAGGCAGGTGAAAGGCAACCATACATTGATGTTTCTCTCCCTTTCTTCCTATCTCCCTGCCCTTCTCTCTAAAATAATAATAATAATAAAGTAACATGATGCTGATTACTATCACACTGCCCACTTCCAGGCAACATTTGCAATGAGGTGTTCTTTACCAGGTAAGACTGACAGATCAGCATACCAATAGCACACAGACACCTTTCATACTTGTAAAGTTCTCATGATTTTGCAAGCTTCCTCTAATTCAGATTTTAGTACTCCTGGGTGTTATATTTGAGAGTCTTGAATATACAAACAAACAATAACCAGATCATATATAAAAACAGAACTCTGACTCACAATCTGCAGAAGCCTACCCAGGAAACTAATCCTCTGATTTATAATAAATACCCCAGGAAGGCATCCTGCTTTAAATCAGATCTCTGTCTCTAGTGGTAGTCTAAGAAGCTAAACAGTAACTCCTGTAACATTTGGCCCAAACAGGCCAGAACTTGATTCATAACTAGTAGCTTCCCCAATTCTGTCCCCATTTCTAACTTAGGACCAATCTGAGAGGGCCACTTGGCACCCCTAACCGAATCACATAGAATGCCCCACTCCTAGTTAGCCCCTGCAACGACTCCATGCAAACAGCTTGGAATCAAGGTACACCTGACACCTTCTCCTTTTCCCGCCCTAAAGCTTCCCCACTCCTCTGCCTGCTTTGAGTCTCTGGCAAAATGCAAGGGACGGTGGCTGACTCCCCAGCAATACTGCAAGCTCTGAATAAACATCCTTTGCTTTACGCATCTGGTTGAGAAGTATTTCCATACATGGGGCCTAGTAATTCTATAAAATAATTAATTTCTAAACCCTTCATAAAAGGTATTAGTTTACATTGTTTAAATGCGATAGTTGTATAACATTCATAAACAGCGACCATCTTTTATACTTCATTATTATAACCTAAGTCAATATGCTCAAGGGCTCACCTTCCTGGAATCAGAGAGGCTTCCTTTCCTTGTGCTCACCTCATCAGACGACCCTGGTCAGAGCAGGTGGGCGGAGGAGACGCAGGAGCACCGCCCACGCCCAAACCGAACCCCCAAGTGGCAACTACAATTCCCAGAAATCCCTGCAGACGGCAGACCGCGGCCTCCACGCCTGCGCAGTGGCTGAGGCGCCTGCGAGGTTCCCGCCAATTCTGGCAGGAATTCTGCCGGGGCTGCGTACCAGGCTCCATGGAGGCGTTTGACCCCGCCGAGCTGCCAGAACTGCTTAAGCTTTATTACCGGAGGCTCTTTCCCTACGCTCAGTACTATCGCTGGCTCAACTACGGCGGAGGTGATGGCGGCGGGGGGCGGGGTGGGTAGTGGGGCTGGGAAAGGAGTGGGAAGAAGCTCGGGGAGGGCGCTTCGGCACGACTTAAGGAAGGCCCCTCTGCGCTCCCCCTGTTGCGCCAGGGACCTTCCACGCATTCTGTAGAGTCCTCCCCACTACCACCTCTGAAATGTAAATGGGCCGAGAGAGGATCTAATGACCATCCTGCGGCCACACAATGAAAAGCGGAACCGCGGCTCCCACCACTAAGTGGCAGGACTCGCATTCGATGCCGGGTTTACCTGCAGCGGTTTCGGAGCCAAAGGGTTACTGGGTCGTAGTGTGAGACAGCGGAGGGTTGATCTGCGTCAGAGACAGAGGGACACCTCCCGGAATAGGGCAGGTACTTAGATTCTCGCAAGTAAGTGACAGAGGTGGCCTACCGAAGTGATAAGAGGTGGCGATATATATATTTAAACTACTTCTGCATATTTTTTCTCATTTTAACTCTTCCCTACGAAATGCTGAGCGGTAAGCACTTTGAAATTAAGGACTAACTTTTTGTTGTTTACATCTCACATAGTGTTGGTCGTAAAGGGCTTATTGAAAATAGCTTATTGGTTAATGTTATAAGAGCCTGAGCTGAATAAAGTACCAAATTAACTTTAAAATGTTTTTTTATTTTTGCAGTGATAAAGAATTACTTTCAACACCGTGAATTTTCATTCACATTGAAAGATGATATTTACATTCGCTACCAATCCTTCAACAGTCAGAGTGATCTGGAAAAGGAGATGCAGAAATTGAATCCATACAAGATTGATATAGGCGCGGTATATTCCCACAGAGTAAGAAATCAGGTTTTTTTACGTATTTTGTTGGTTTGTTTTTTTACACAAGAACCTCCAGTGTTTCGAGATAAAATATTTATTCTAGTTGGTGATCCACACTCATTTAACTGTTCTTGCAAGTATATTGTAATTTTTATTGTTGTTGTTGTTTGACACTCTACTGACTGGAAATCATTTCTAAGTGAATTGGTTGTATTCTCATTAGGACAAAAAACTGAGGATCTGGCTAAAAGACTAAATGAGGAAGTCTGCATGGTGTAAAGAGGGCATTAGGAGAATTGCAGTCTCTCCCAGCATTGAGTCATTCTTCATTCCTCTCACACTCCTTTATCCCTTTGATTAGGGTATCTCTACCATAATTCATCTAAAATCCAACCATACTATATCAGTGCTACAACTATCATTGTCATCATCTTTCATCTGAATGACTCAAACATTCCTAACAATTTGCTGCTGTAGAATCTGTAGTCTCAGTATAGCACGCAGAGTGATCTTTTTAAAACATGTCAGATCTGCTCAAAACCATTCTCCAGCCCTGGCTGGTATGGTTCAGAGGATTGGTGCCTGCCTGTGAACCCAAACATTGCTGGTGTGATTCCCAGTCAGGGCACATAACAAGGTTGCAAACCAGGTCTCTAACCAGGTCCTTAGCTAGAAGCAGATGAAAGGCAACCATACATTGATCCTTCCTTCCCTTTCTTCTTCCCTGCCCTTCTCTGAAAATAATGAATAAGATCTTTAAACAAACAAACAAAAAAACAAAACAGGTTCAATTCCCAGCCAGAACAACGTAACTAGACTGCAAGCCAGGTCTCCAGCCAGGTCTTCAGCCAGGTCTAGCTGGAGGCAGGTGAAAGGCAGCCATACATTGAATGTTTCTCTCCCTCTCTTCCACACTCCCTTCCCCTCTCTCTGAAAAATAATAAATAAAATCTTAAAAAAAAAAAAAAAGAAGGCAAAACAAAAACAAAAAAACAAACCATTCTCCAGTGGCTCCCCATTTCACTTCAGAATAAAAACCCCTCTCCCCCTCACTCATCCCTCCCCTGCCACACTGCCTTTACTCAGGCAGTTTCAGTGCCTAGAAGAGCCCATTTCCCTAGGTATCTTGGTTCATTCCCTCATTTCATGTAAGGCCTACAGCAACCTGCCATCTCTTATATCCCCCCTACCGCTGCTATATTCTAAGTACCTAGAATAGTGCCTGGCTGAAAGAGTACACCATACATACTTACTCAATGAATAAATATTAAAAGTGAGGACATGGGGGAAAAATATGTAGGATAATAGCATTTGTATGGAGGTTTTTTGTATGTTGTATAACTTGTTTTTTATATCAGTTCTCACTTTTTTTTAATATTTTATTTATTATTTTTCAGAGAGAGGGGAAGGCAGAGAGGCAAAGAGGGAGAGAAACATCAGTGTATGGTTGCGTTTCACCTGCCTCCAGCTACAGAGCTGACTGGAGACCTGGTTTGCAACCTCGTTATGTTGCCCTGGCTGGGACTCGAACCAGCGACCTTTGGGTTCACAGGCCTGCACCTTATCCACTGTGCTACCAGCCAGGGCAGTTCTCACTTTTTTATGCAGGAGAAAACAGGCCTGGAGAACTAAAATAATTTTTCCCTAGGTCACACAATTTCTTAGTGATAGTCAGGTTTTCTGACTCTAAATCCCAGGGGAAAGAGAGAAGATAGGGTAAGAAAAAGCAGGCAGGAAAAATGCTTTGAAACAATTTACTCATCTTTTAAGGTGGAGATTAAAACTGAGGCCTTTTTCAGGGTCAAGAGGGACTAAGAGGGAGCCATCTATAGATCTTTTTCCTTTTATATTTTGTTTGTGACCTTTATCAATTATATATGCACATAATTTACAAAATCAAGTAAATTATTAAAACCTTCTCTTATTCCACCTGTTTTATGCTCCCCAGACATAGCCACTCTCTTTTAGCTGATTCTTAAGGTATTTGCCTCCTAGTCTCTAAATAACATGCTTGTATTTACATTTTTTTAATTTTAAGCATTATCTACTGAGTTTCCCCTGGCAGGTGAAAATTTAGCCTTTTTTTTTTCTTGCCTTACCTGTATCTTCACTACATGTATAGCATTCCCGTTCCCGCATATTCCTAATGTTTGTTAGATTAAAAATCAGGGTTAGACACAAGTTCATCCTGATATTCTTTACCAGTTACCAAAATTTCCTGATATATTCAGACCCATTAAGTAGTTTGTCTATCTCAATGTGAAGAAATTTGTCTTGCAGCCTTCTGACCTCCAAACTGGACCGATTGCTCTCTAAGCTTGATGGATAAGTGTGAGGTTATAATCACCTTGGTTTCTTTTCACCTCTCTCACATGTTGGATCCTCTGTTGCCCAGATCCCATGTTCTCTTTTTTGGCTTACTCCCTTATTTTGGTGGAGCATATCCTCCAGGAGCTTCCTGAGAAAAAGTACATGGAAGACAAACTATTTCATACCTTTTGTATCTGGAAAATGTCTTCATTCTACCTTTATGCTTAACTAGTGGTTGAATATCTAAATCATTTCCCTCAGAATTTTGAAAACATTGCTTCCTTAAAAATACCTTGCAGTAAGGCATTATATATTCTTTTCCTTATCAGAAACCTAAAAAAGCTTTATGATGATTTCTATTGATGAACAAGTATTTATTATATAATATTTTATGTCAGTTATCTCAGAACTGGAAAAAAGTTTGATGATAATATGTATTTACCAAACCCTGTTTTATTTAAGTAGATAAATTTTACTCTGTCATCAACTCTGGATGTGTAGGATCTAAATTAATGAACTGACATCAATTTTACATTATATGGTTTCTTCACTTTTCTTCAGCCACTTTTTCTGTGCAGGTAGAAATATTTGGTAACATGGCAGCTCTTATAGAAACTGACTGATATTTTATATTTGTAGCCCAATCAACATAATACAGTGAAGCTGGGAGCTTTCCAGGCTCAGGAAAAAGAACTGGTGTTTGACATTGACATGACAGACTATGATGATGTGAGAAGATGTTGTAGGTAATAACCAGGTGTCTGCTGGTAGGGTGGGCAATGTCAGTGACAGTGAATAATGATGACTGTACTCCAGTTCTGCAGACATATGTTCTAAGTGCTGGACCCTCATGACCATGGCCATCCACATCATCGACCGAGCATTGGAGGGCAAGTATCAGCAGTGTCTGAGTGGGGTCAAATGCAAGAATCTGCTTTACTCTGAATATTAGTCTATCTATACCATTTTATAATCAAATCCCATAAATTTCTAACATTTTTTTCTTAAAGCATATAAGAAAGTAAAAGATTACATTAAACTTATAGTTGACACTCTAATAAAGCTGTGATCAAACCAAAGGGTTTTTTCCCCAGTTTAATCATCTATTGAGCAACTCTGTGCTAGGTACTATCCTAGATGAGGGAAATATAAAGGAGAACAATTCTTACTTCAAGTTGGGTACACAAACTAAGGAGACAAATAAAAAAATGATTACCTTTGTGTTAAGTAATATGCGCAGGGTGCTGTGGGGATATAGAACAGCATGAGCGCATACAGGAATGGGAAGAGATTGGGTCAGAAAAGGCTTCCTAGAAGAGGTAGCGATAAGGATGATAATAAAATTATTATGTAGGGGGCGTATTGTGTGCCACGCACAGAGAGGGGAGCTTATATGATTGAAGCAGTGTGCATGTTCAGTGCAAAGTTCTAAACACTTTAAATGTATTATCTCCATTAATAACTTCTAGACTGGGTCTTTAAGGATAAATGACATTTGGTTAGGGGGAGAAACAGAAGTGCTGAGGCAGGAGGAAATTCTTGACAGAGACCAGGATAGATAAAGTAATGAAGGCAAGGCTGGGGGTGAGGGGCAGGCTGCAAGAAATTACAATTAGTTTAATATAGTTCAGGTGAGTACATGTGGATAAAGAGATTTTTAAAAATTAAAGCTAGGTTGCTGGTTCAATTACCAGGCTGCAAGCCAGGTCCATAGCTGGAGGCAGGTGAAAGGCAACCATACATTAATGTCTCTCTCCCTCTCTGCCTCTATCCCTTCCCCTCCCCTCTTTCTAAAAATAATAATAAATAAATAAATAATAAAAAGTAAAATAGGCCCTGGTTGGTAGCACAGGTGGATAAGGCACCGGCCTGTGAACCCAAGGGTCTCTGGTTCGATTCCCCAGCCAGGGCACATGGATAGTTTGCAGGCCAGGTCTCCAGCCAGGTCCATAGCTGGAGGCAGGTGAAAGACAACCATACATTGACATTTCTCTCCCTCTCGGCCTCTCCCTTACCCTCTCTCTCTCTCTGGAAATAATAAATAAAATCTTTAAAAATAATAAAAAGTAAAATGAAAATTGAAGCTAAGGAAGTAAGCAAGAACCAGGAGTTTATAGATTTGTTTTAAAACTTATTGTTTCCCTTCCTCAGAGGACTTTGGATTTAAGCACCGCCTTTGGGTATATTCTGGAAGAAGAGGTGTTCATTGCTGGGTCTGTGATGAATCAGTTAGAAAATTGTCCTCCTCAGTGCGATCCGGGATAGTTGAGTATTTAAGTCTTGTAAAGGTAAGATCTTAATGATAATTTTTTGCTGGATATATCAATCCTAGTACGTTTAGTTACAAAATTACACTATCTTTTATAGCATCCACTTTCCAGAATAGGTGATCTTACAAGTAGATAGATTAAAATCATAGTAGCTATATTTTAAAAAGATATTTCATATTTTGTTGTAAATATCTTCCTTTTTGGCAAAAGGAAGATTAGTAGTTTACTTTTCTGGTTCAATTTAGTAAAGATAATCAAAAAAATTACAGGTATTGAGACTATATAAAATAGCTTATGAGCTTATATACTTTCACAGAATTGAATTAATATCTTTAGAACACATTATAGAAATTGTTTCAATGTTTCACTTATGTAATATACATGAAGGTCTCTTGATGATTTTTTTCAGGGTGGTCAAGATGTTAAAAAGAAAGTTCACCTAACTGAAAAAATTCACCCTTTTGTCAGGTCTGTTGGAAAAGACTTCATGTACATAGTTGTGTCTGCTACACCTGCACATGCTTGTAGAACTACCTTGTGTCATGAGCCAGGACGTATCCCCAAAAGTAATCACTCGTATAACGTCTTTCCACAAAGCCAGGTTTATTAGGGAAAGGAAACCTCGCCAATAAGCCCAATAATCACATGCTGCAGGTTACACACACAGTGGGGAGCTTATATGATAGAAGCAGAATGCATGTTCAGTGCAAAGTCCCAGTCTAGCAGCATCTGCAGGTGGAGAGATGAGTGTCACTGTCAAGCCAGATGGCTGTGCATCCAGTGGATTGAAGTTTGGCAGGGCTCTCAACATGGCCTGTGGTACAGCCAAGCTTGATAGGAGGTGAGCGCTCTGAGTTTTTATAGTCCACCAGAGATGGAGGTCCTACTCATCCATGTCCAGATGGATTCCTTATCTAAGTGCTTAGATTCATGAGTCTAGGTGTTCCAAGCCCCTTATAGGGACGTTCCTATTACACCTCATTACCTCAGTCTTGACATAGCATTCGACATAACTGTCATGGCTGGCAGTGACTCCATATTGAATGTGAAAGGTGTCCATAAAGTCCACTCTGCACTTGCTCTGTACACCTTGTTATCAATCTTCTCTGCTTTAGTAGCATTTTACAATAATAGCTAGAATTCATTGAATATCTTTTGTGTGCTATAGCTTTACAAATGTTATTGGTCTTCCCAACAACCTCATGAGGGATATGATGATGATATCTCCACTCACAGATGAACAAAGTGAGATTTGGAGGAATTGTATAATTTGCTTGGCATCACACAAGTAATTGTTAATTTCAGATTTATGTTCTCGTCTACCTGATACCAAAGCCCATACTTTTTCCATTGAATTCACTACTTCTCCAGGATAGTGGAAAGAGCATTGCATTAGGAGTGAGATTGTATTCAGCCACTTACTATGACCTTGATAAAATACTAGAGCCTCCATTTCTTTATCTGTACAATGGGGAGAACAACATCTGCTCCACCTATCTCAGAGTTGTGACAAAGATTAAATGAAACAGCCCTGGCTGGTGTGACTCAGTGGATTGAGTGCTGGCCTGTGAGTCAAAAGGTGCCTGGGTCGATTACAGGATAGGGCACATGCCTAGGTTGCTGGCCAGGCAACCAGTTGTTTCTCTTGAGCATAGATGTTTCTCTCCCTCTCTTTCTCCCTTTTGCTAAAAATAAAATCATTTTTTAAAAAAAGATTAAATGTAACAGATGTAAAGTCTATTTGCAATCTACTAAGCACTGATCCGTTAAAGCAAGCAATTCAGAGTAGAAACTGTAGATTGTGTCCCATATTCTACTACTGAGTAGGTTGCTTTCTACCCTTGTTATATACAAGAGTGGGCAAAAATAGGTTTACAGTTGTTCTTTGGAAAATATTTAAGGATAAATAAATAATGATACAAGAATAAGCTCTTTCATGTACTCATAACTGTAAACCTACTTTTGCCTACCCCTGTACTTATGTTATTAACTTTCTAAGTTGTGGAGTTTTAGAAGTAAACATTTCTTGAATACCAATTATAGGCCAGGTATTATGCTATGTTCTTTCCCCTTAAAGTTTATTCTCATAACCCTGTAAAGGGGTATTATCCCCATTTTACCTGATTAAGTTATAGAAATTCAGTAAAAATAAGCACTAGCCTCCCAAATGGCAACAAAGCTATGTAGGGTATGTGTTGCTAATAGTATTGGGACTTTGTTATTCCTACAGAAAATCTATTAACATAATAAATAAATACTTTGAAGAATATGCCTTGGTTGAGCAAGATATTCTTGGAAATAAAGAAAGCTGGGATAAGATTTTAGCTCTTCTTCCGGAAAATATCCTTTCCCAAGACCATTTCTATGAGAGCTACTTGTATTGATCGATGATACTATACATGTATTCTGCCTGCATATTCTTATATATTTTTTTTTCACATTCTTTTCAAATATATTTTTTCACATAATTCTAAGGTTAATCTTTTGTATGTATATAAAATATCTCCTGTATTTCTACATTTTTGTATATCTAGTCTGGAATACAATAAGACATGAGGCTGTTTCATAAATAAATTTCCTCTTTATGGTGGTTGATCTCCTAGAGTTAATGGTTATTTAAAGACCGCTGAATCATTTTGTCAAAATAAATACAGACAAGGGAATGATATTACATTAAATTGTATGGTTATTTTGGCATTTGTCATATCAACACTATATTTTTACAGGATTATTTTTTAGTTTTTATTTTATTTATATTTAGAAAACAATAATTACTTTCTATGTAAACTAGATATTTTATATAAAAGATAGTAAGTTGTTTGTTGATATGCCCTAAATAAAGTATGTTCCTTAATGATCCATCACCAATTCATGAAGAGCTTCAACCAGTCTTCCAAAGGCATCACAGTTCACTTAAGCGTTGGGAGCATTTGAAGGAGCGTTTGAAGAAAGTAACCAAACATCAGGTATATTCCATTGAAATCTGTATTACAAATATAATAAAATTATTAATTAAATTCTGATCATTTTGCTTTTTAAGTTAAAGATGGTTGAAGATTATTTTATAATAATCTTCACTTTGAAAGAAATCCTCACAAGTTCCTACTGATCCTCATGATGGACTTCTGTTTTTAGAATGACATCAAAAATGACAAATGTGGACCCTGGCTTGAATGGGAGATCATGCTCCAGTACTGTTTTCCACGGTTGGATATCAATGTTAGCAAAGGAATCAATCATTTGCTGAAGAGCCCTTTTAGTGTTCATCCTAAAACAGGTATGTAAAGAAAATAAGGAGAACTAAAAGAAAAATGATAGTTATTTTTTGTTTTAGCAAGCATGTCACTGGGTGTGAATACATATGATGTCTGACATATTAAAGGCTGAAGAATTGTTCTTGCAGCTCCTGCTTATTTTAAATTGTTGATTAGTAGCTACTGTGTGAGTTTCCACTATGTTAATAATTTTCAGTTGGGTTTTTGAGGTTCAGTGTTAGAAATTACAGGACAATAGCTCTCATTGCATACAAAGATAAGGAAACTGGGCCTAAGAAGTTAAAGTGACTTGTCTACAATCTTAAATTGTGCCACTGGGTGTAAGATGTTAGGGAAATTACTTTGTGTTGCCTTGGTTTTCTCATCTGTAAAATGAAAATAATAGTACCTACCTACCTCAGTGGGTTATTGGAACCATAAAATGTAAAGTGCTTAGAAAATTGTTACACATTCACCTCTCCCAAATTGCCTAGTTTCTCTTAATAATCTATCACAACTATAGTTCATACATTTAGGTAGCGTTTTTTCAAACCTGTCAACTGTTTTTAGTTTCTTTCGGTAATAAGCTTAGTGTTTACTTTAAGATTAAAGCTCCAGTGGATATTCCCTTATTCTAATATTCAAGGTTTGGATACATAATTATTCGTAACTGTGTATTTTCATTATATCCTTATCTCTTTGATTAGCTGCAGTCTTTTTTTTTTTTTTTAAGATTTTATTTCATCATTTTCAGAAAGAGGGGAAGGGAGAGAGGCAGAGAGGGAGAGAGACATCAATGTATGGTTGCGTTTCACCTGCCTTCAGCCACAGACCTGACTGGAGACCTGGTTTGCAACCTGGTTATGTGCCCTGGCTGGGGAATCGAACCTGCGACCTTTGGGTTCGCAGGCCAGCGCCTTAACTACTGTGGTACAAGCCAGGGCTAGCTGCAGTCTTTTTAACTCTGTCTTTAACATCAACTCCAAATTTTACTTGCTAGTCGCCTGGCATTCTTTAGATTCATTATCTCATTTTTGAGATGTGACAAATTCTATGTAATGTCCCAGGTGTGGGTATTATAAAGGGTGGTATTTATAATGTTTATTTTATTTCCAAAATGCGTTCTCAAGATGCCCAACTTATAGAGGTTTGGGTTTTTTTTAATCTGAACCCGAGAATATGTATATTGATTTTAGAGAAGGGGAAAAAGAGCTAGATACATCAATGTGAGAGAGAAACATCATTGGTGGCCACCCTGTACATATCCCAACCTGGGATCCCACCATGATCTAGGTATGTGCCCTGACCAGGGATGGAACCTGCAACATTTTGGTATATGGGATGATGCTCCAACCAACTGAGCCCCCTGATCAGGGCCATATAGGTGTCTGTTTTGATATCAGCAAACAAATTGAGGTAATGAGTGAACTATTCCATCTATTTCATTCCGTTTTCAAGACTCACTCAATTGGAGAGTGTTCTGTCCTTAAATATAAAAGGTATTAGAGCCCTGGCTGGTACGGCTCAGCAGATTGGCGCCAGCCTATGAACCCAAGGGTCACTGGATTTATTCCCAGTCAGGGCACATACCCAGGTTGAAAGCCAGGTCCCCAGCTAGAGGCAGATGGAAGGCAAACATACATTGATGTTTCTCCCTCTTTCTTCCTCCCTCCCTGCCCTTCTCCCTGAAAATAGTGAATAAAATCTTTAAATAAGTAAACGTTTTTTAAACAAGGATATTAAAGGAAGAAGGAAGAGATAAAAGCATTACGTAATAGCTTAACAGTCTTTCACACCTATATTTTGGTTCTGTTTGGCTTTTTTTTTTTTTTTTGTATATTTTTGTATATTTTTAAAGAAAAATAAAAGGCACAGCTCATGTGAAAGTACTTTTTACAGTTAGATTAAAATTTTAGCCAAAAATAACTTAGACAGCCTATAATGATTTTTATTCCACAATCATCCATTTATAACTTTTGGTTCTTACAGGTCGAATATCAGTGCCTATTGATTTACAGAAAGTGGATCAGTTTGATCCATTTACTGTTCCAACCATAAGGTATGTTCCAGATCATAGATCACTCCTTTTCTGTTTGTGATTGTCCAGAATTTGAAGTAGACTAGATTAGATCCCTTCCAGGGAGGCAGCCACTCTGAGGTTATATGATGATACCCTAGTAGACCAACATTTCCTAGTGAGTTCCACAGATCACAAGTATTTCAGCTGCTATTATGCAAGAAAAAGGTTTTTAAGTCCAGGTATGCTCTCCCTGTTGGCAGCACACTGGCACTTTTCCCTTCTCCCTCTTCTTTGCCCCAGGTACATGATCTTTGGCTTTCTCCTAAGCTCCAAGGGCCCTTCTTCTGCTTCTGTAACTTGTTTCCTGAGCCTACGCAGTCCAGCTGGCTCCCTTCTACTACCTCTGTAACTTTAAATAATCTTTCTCTTACAATTTGAGGGGAAAATTTTTTTCAAGTTCAAATGTTTGGGAAATGCTTACTTAAATAGATTAAAAGTTTTTTACTGCAAGATTTCCCAGTCTTTAATATGCATGGAAAAACTAAGAGATTATGGTTTTGAGAATATCCCAAATTTAATTGGCCACATAATTTTTTCACAGAAAATCTTAAGGGATTCATGTGCTATGATATACTGGGTAATGTTAACCAAGAACCAACTTTAAAATTCTCTTATTCTATTACTTGTAGCTCCATCTGCCATGAATTAGATGCCATTTCCACTAATGAAGAGGAAAAAGAGGAGAACAAAGCTGAATCCGATATTAAACGTAGAACCAGAGGTAGGTTAATTTATTGGTTTTATTTTAACATAAGCATCTTTTTGTCACTCTACTAATTAATTCTTTTAGGATTCAGCCCAGAGTGAATCATTGTTTATCCTGAAACCAACTGAATAGCAAATAATGTTATACTAGTGTTTTTTTCCTCTTTTCTTCAGCAGCTGCCTGCCCAAATGGTGCTGTTAAATCCCACTTGTGTCGTCAGATACTTACTAAGCAGTATCTAAATGCCAGGATCTATATTGTATGATTAAGTTGTCAACTGATATTGATAATTGTTTGAATCTCAGTCTTCAACAGTCATTTATTAAACAAATACTCTATGCAGTACTTTTGTTCCTTGTCTTTGATATATCCAAGTGAGTGTTATGATAAATATGTCTAAATTGTGATTGAATTGTACATTCAAGAATTTGAGCCCAGACTGGTGAGCCTTGACTGGTGTTGGGTGTCATCCCACAAACCAAAAAGGTAGCCAGTTCTAGTCCTGGTCAGGACAAATGCCTGGGGATGTGTTTCTCCTTATATTTCTATTGAACAGTATTGTTCTAGAATTCTTACTAGAAACTTAAAGATTATACTTCCATGTTATTCTTGCTGCTAAAATACTAATTAGAATATATGGTGTTTATAATTTAGATTATAAGAAGACAAGTCTAAGTCCATACATAAAGGTTTTTGAACAGTTTCTTGAAAACCTGGATAAATCCCGAAAAGGAGAACTTCTCAAGAAGAGTGGTAAGGCTCTATACCTTTACCTTTTAGCTATTTAGATCTTTGTATGGTAGTTTAAAGCACCCAGTAAATGAGCAATTTTAGAACTCTAGTCTTTGCCCTCCCCCAAAATGTTACTGCTTTAGCTTACTATCCTTAGTGTTTTTGAAAATTAAGGTTCCTTAAACAGTTCAGTACAAATTCATTAAACACATTCCAAGTATCAGGTACTATGAGGGAAATAAAAGGTGAATTATAGAAAGATGAATTCCATGCCATGCCTCTCAGCCCTTAGGAAATCCTAAATGGTACAAAACAAAAATACACAAAATGATAAGAAAATATCTCATCTAATTGAAGTAACCTGAGATCATATAAATATATATGTGTGTGTGTGTGTGTAAATACATATACACACACACACACATTTTTTAAAGGTGTTATTGGAACCCTTTTCAGTTAGCTGTTATATGAAGTCTAATCCTCAGTGCCAATATACCATGCCCTAAAGTATGAGGAGGATTTCGACAAGCAGAGATTTGATGAGATCGGGGTACAGAAGTGGAAGAAGGAGACAAGTGGTTCATTTCTAAAGGAATATCAGCAGCAAAGACATAGAGGCAAAAAAGCATTAGGTCACTCTGGATGCCATCTAGTACAGCTAATCAGAAAAAAGCTATGTCAGGAAGTGATGAGGTAGAAATATAAAGAAACAGACTAAGGAAGGAAGGGTCATGATTTGTAGTTTTAGCTAGAAAGATAAATCTAGCAACAGTATACATTTTGGAGAGAGGTAGAGGATAGAAAGAACCCAAGAGGGCTATTACCATTAGAATAGCCGCATTAGAGAGCTCCAACAGGTGCAATCCTTGCGACTCGATAAAGATTTGAAAGTGGGCAGATGAAAGATGGAGGTAAAATTACTGTAGAAGACAAAGGAAAATTTCAAGATTATCAAGTGTCAAATGCAATAGGTAACTGATACAATTTTGTTGCATATAGGAACTAGAGGAAGATGCTAAGAGATGGCAATGGCAAAGAAAGTTCTTAGGATAGATCTGAGCATCTGTGTAAACCAAAAAGGAAAAAAAATTAGCTGTGAATATTATTTAAGAAATTAATGAATACCCTAGGAAACTGTACAACATTATGGAAATACAAACTCCCTTTCCACTTCATTTTTATCATTTTTATTTGTATTTTATTATGCTGTTATAGTTGTCCCAATTTTTTTCCTTTGCCCCTCTCTGCCCAGTACCAAGCTTCCCTCCAGCAATACCCCCTCCCCATTTTTCAGGGCCATGAATCATGCCTGTAAGTTCTTTGGCTTCACCCTTTCCTATGCTGTTCTTAACACCCCCCTATTTTGTTCCTAGCAGTTATACTTCTTGGTCCCTGCACCATTTATCCCCTTTGTCCCCCTTACTCCCCCTTCCCCCTCCCAATTGATAACCTTCCAAATGATCCCCATACCTGTGATTTTGTTCCTGGTTGTTTGCTTAGTTTGATTTTGTTTTTATTCTTTAGGTTCAGTTGTTGATAGCCGTAAGTTTATTGTCATTCCACTTCATTTTTAAATAAAATGTGTGATAGCTAAAGAGCTGTGCCTAAGATAATGTTGTACTCATAGTAGATACTCAAATATGTGTCTATTGAATGAACAATGATGACTCTGAACTTGGAAAACCTTATTGAAGCTGCCATTCCAACTGGCTGTATTAAGTCCTTTGTATTCTCATTCTGTACATTCTGTACAGCCCAGCCTGTAATGTGGGCTTCAGTAAATATGAAAGCAAATCTTTATGCATGATGTGAATTTAATGTACACATTAAGCAAATCAAAACGTGAAAATAAGCAGGCTTTGTTTTGTTTTCCATTACTATCCTTTGATAAAAATCTATTCTATTTTAGATTTACAAAAAGACTTCTGAAGATAACAGCCCTTCTCCAACCAAAATGGATAACTTCTACCTTCAACCAAGAAACAAATACTTCAAGAGCCATTTAATATGGCAGAACCATGTATACATTTTAATTTAAAGCAACATTTCTTAAGAAATAAGTATGCTGAAAAGGTTCCTAAGACCACCAGAGGAACCTGTCCAAGGTCCTGGAAGGAGCAATAATGGAAGGAATAAATGTAAATTAATTTGTAACTTTTAATATTATACAAAGATAATTGTAAAGTTTCTGATATAAATACTCACTTCTACCAGTTCCCATACATAGAGGTAACTGAGCAGTAATATGCCCAAGACTTTCATCTCAGCTCACTGGCTACAACCTTCAGATTTCTGGAGTGAATATTCTAGGTGAACGAGAGCTTTGTCCTGAAGGCTTAGATGCTTAAGTTAATTATATGGAGTGTTTATTCAGTCGCTTCTTTGCATACTGATATTTTTATAGGTCAGGCCAACACCCCACTGCCCATCTTTTAAAAATCATTCTAAACTAGGCACCTAAAAGAACCAAAACTTTTAATTCAAAAGATGTGTTCCTTAGATTATAATTATGGTCTAGTTGAGTATTGTTTACAACTGCTGCAATTGTAGCTCCTTCTTCCCTTAGAGAACAATTGGAACCATTAGTCTATGTTATAAAGAAGCAGTTTAGAAAAAAAATCAACATTATTAACATAAAACCTGTTATACTTGTCAAAACTTGGATTTTTCTATATATCCAGATAAATAAACTTAATTATAAAGTTTTCATTTCTTCCATATTTGATTTTATGATAAACATTAATGTCATTTCTTTTGTCTGTCTTTACAACCAGTCTACACAAAACTATTCTGGTTTGCATTCTGTCTTCTGAGAAACACTGGGAAGCAAGCTATCAGTCCAGTACTTCCTGCAATTATGAAAATTTTCCTTCCTTTGCATTTCCTTTAACATGGTTTTCTCTATAGTTATACAGTCTTCATTTTTTTAATCTTTTGGTTTATATAAAACACTATAATGCAGTCAACATACTCAAATGCCTTGCATTTTTCTGTTTTCTAAATTTTTAAGAAAAATAATAAAAATGATTGTGCAAAATTCCTGATTATTTTAGCTTCTGTGTACTACATATTACTCAGTCTTCCATTTTGGAAAGTAGTGAGTGAATTAAAATTCTAGAATACACAATTACTAAAGACTCATTGGTCCACCTTTAGGAACTCAGAATGAGAGTGGAAAGACTTATGCTTCCAATATGTCTACCATATAAGTATTTTAATGCTTTAATATTAAAGCCCTGGGATATAAGCAGGTATACTAGCCCATAAAATTAATTGTAGAAAATACTGTGCTCCTTTAAGTTTGTTTTTTGTTTGTTTATTTTCCAAATAGAGGGGAAGGGAGAGAGGGAGAGAAACATCAAAGTATGGTTGCCTTTCACCTGCCTCCAGCTAGGGATCTGGCTGGAGACCTGGCTTGCAACCTGGTTATGTGCCCTGGCTGGGAATTGAACCAGTGACCTTTGGGTTCGCAGGCCAGTGCCTTATCCACCAGCCACCAGCCAGGGCTGTGCTCCTTTAAAAGTGAATGTTTGATTCCTAAAGCTAGAAAAGTGCTCAAAGACTTGACTTCCCTATTGTGTGATTTGCCAACTCCTCCCTATATATACACACACGAACTGTAAAAACAAAGTGTACAAAGCCCTGGCTGATGGCACAGTGGATAAGGCGCCAGCCTGCAAACCCAAAGGTCGCAGGTTCAATTCCCCTGCCAGGGCACATAACAAGGTTGCAAACCAGGTCTCCAGTCAGGTCTGTGGCTGGAGGCAGGTGAGACGCAACCATACATTGATGTCTCTCTCCCTCTCTGCCTCTCTCCCTTCCCCTCTTTCTAAAAATAATGAAATAAAATCTTCAAAAAAAAAAAAAAAAAACAAATTGTACCTAACTGATTTCCATCTCCAAAGTTGCCCAATTTATAACAAAACCCAAAGAAAATAAATACACCCTTAGTGAGTCATTAACAACAGAGTTTGAAAAGTTAATGGGCTTGCTGGGAAAGAATGGTGAAAATGCATAGTTTTATTTATCTAAGGAGATGATTGGCAATTGCTGGCCTTTTCTTCTGAAGGTAAATGGACTGTGTTGACAAATCTTCCAGATCACTTATGAGGTAGCATTAAACACTTTTTAAGTCATTACATGTTTTACCTACTTTAATCTTTCTAACAATGCTATTAAGTAGCTACCATAATCATCATTTCATAGGTGAGGAAACAGGCACAAACTGGTCAATTAAGGTGCGTAAGATCATTATTAGGTAACCAGGCTTAGATTCAAACAAAGTAGTTCAGCTTAAGAGTCCGTATTTTTTTAATCACAACGTAATATTGCCTCTCCTATCTGAAGAGAATTTCAGAATTTCTTTTTCCTGGTAAACGCCATTACCTCATTTAATCCCAATTTATTAACCCTAATTCTTCATTATCATACAGATCCTGGAAGTTTTTAAGTAGCTTTCAGAGCATTTTAAATGTTCACTGTTTAAAAGGCAGCCACAATTTTCTTAAAGCCTTAGCTTAAGTGTTAGCTGGTTTAGGTAATTGATTTGTTGGGGCCTTTTGCAGGGCTGACAGAGTATGGGAGACAGGGCTTTTTCTTAAAACACTGAATTTACATCCTATTTTTCAAGAACACTACTGAATGGATACTCAAGCTGGGATGCTGGACCCGAGTGGATGCGTTTCAGGATATCTATTTTGCCAAAATATCAGGCAAAAAGAATTGTATATGTGCCTAAGTCCTTTTTTCAGTAAAGTTAATCTATACCTTTATAATTTCAACATCAGTCCAAATTGTGTATTCCAAAAATAGGTTAACTTGTGAGTTACTGCTACCTTCAATGGTGTGAATAATATCTTTGGAATTCCATATTACTTAAAACCTCACCTTTTCCCGCGTTACTTAGGAAAGGAAAACCAAAAGTCAAAATAATAACGCTGTGGCTATTTTCCCGACCAGGGTGCAGAAGTTGGTTTCTTCTCTCCTTGCATTTACTCTTCGCGTATCAAAATGCTTCGACCTGGGGGACGGGAAGGGGTCGGCTACCTAACGACTGCGCATCCCGCAGCAGAGAGTTCCTGCCAGGCCAGCGCGTCCAGTTCTGAATTCTTATCCTTATATAGACCTCTTCACCCCGCTTTGGGTCCAGCCCACCGGACCGGCCTGGGTCACTCTTTAAAGGAAGTGACTGCGGGTAGCTCCTGACCCGGAAGCGAGTTCTAGCCCCTCCTCCTCTGCCAGACTGCTTTCTGAACAGGCGTGGGTCACGCTCACCCTCGCTCTCTTTCTGCCGCCATCTTGGTTCCGCGTTCCCGTTCCAGTAAGTTGTTTCTTCGCTACTACTTTCCATCCGCAGCCATCCGCCTTTCTTGCAGAATAAGACACCTCGGGGACTGACAGCTAAGGAGAGTTGGAGGCTTTCTGTAACCACTGGGTTCCTACTTGACGCTGGGAATTGTGGCTTTGATGGCTCAGGACAAAATGGGGTCTGCGATTGGTGTCCTGGTGAAAGGGCTGCGGACCGGGTCGGGAATCCGGGGCTGGCGTGATGGGAACTGTTGCAGTGTTGGGGGCGGAAGCGGAGTGCGCCTGCTATTGGGAACGGCTTCACGGGAATCCAAAGGAGGTTAAGAGGTCACGGCGTTGGAAATTTGCCTCCCCCCCCCAAATCGGTCTTACTGTGACAAACGAGTGTTTGGGACGTAAGGCACCCTTTTACCCCTCTTGATTCCCGAAAGTCGGAAAATGGGAGTCCTGAAGGTCCCAGCCTAGGCAGCGTGAACGTAGGAGGGGAGGGGGTTCCAGGTAGAGTCTTAAGTCTCCCTGGTCGGGAGCCAGAGCGGCATCGTCAGTCTCTCGGGTTGAGAACCCAGTGCTGATTGCTGCCCTTGTGGAATTTGAAGTGAGGAATAAAACGAACCCCTGGGAACTGGAAAGCCCACTCTGCGGAGTGAAGAAGAGCGGTGAAAGAAGGTGATTCGCTTGATTAGAATCAGGGGTAGCGTCACATTTCTCACCTATTGCCAGCTGCTCCGGGGAGATTTGCCCCCAAATACCCTCATGATTTTCCCCCCACAGCCCTCCGCAGAGTGTTTCAGAGTGCCTGACTCTAGGTTGGGCAGCAGAACGGATCCCAGTCAATTCAGGCCTCCTTTTTATTCCCTTCAGAAATGCCCGGTGAAGCCACAGAAACCGTCCCTGCTACAGAGCAGGAGTTGCCACAGCCCCAGGCTGAGACAGGTAGGTTCCCCTAGACCCCTGGCCTTTAATTAGATGGTGAGATCATTTGGTGGGTAAAGTGACAAGGGGAATGCACTCCTGTCTTTTAGAGTTGACTCTTTATTAAAAATGATGATGTAGCTCTATCAGGGAATAATGTATGACAAGGGGAATACACTTCACTTCTGTCTTTCAGAGTTAACTCTTACTAAATATGAGTCTGTAGCTCTATCAGGGAATAATGTTAACTGCTGTCCTGGAGGGACTCATTAAGGATTTTTTTTTTTTAAGTATATTTAAATTCAGGACTCAACTGCTTCAAAGGGAGCTCTGCTGTGGAACCCACCTCACACATGAGCATGGGCAGGGCAAGGGAGGGGCTTGGTGATTCCCACCAATTAGAATTGGGTGGCATACTGGCAGGCCAAGGAGACCTGAGCTTTTGACAAAGTTCCAGCCAGCAAGTTGCCTCAAGGGTTTAGATAGCAGAGCTTGGCATTGTGCCGTCATCACATGTCTGAAATGTGTGCAGTGGTAGGTGTGTCCTACTAGGACCAAGGGCCCTTTCAGGTCGGTTTACTTGCTTTATGGATTGGTGCTGAGATGTTTCTAGTGTGCTGGAATAATGTGTGCATCAAGAGCTTGTGTGAAACCCAGGATTGAAATAAAGCTTTTCTTTGACTGCTATTCAGGTTAAAATACATTCTATAAAGCTTGAAACGGGGCAGTGAAAACATGTTTTAATGATGATCTTGCTGAAGGGAATCTTTAGGCTGTAATCTTCCAGGAATTTTTTTTTTGGATTTTTTTTTATTTCCAGAGAGAGGGGAAGGGAGAGAGGGAGAGAGGGAGTTGCCTTTCACCTGCCTCCAAGCTACCACCTGACTGGAGAGCTGGCTTGCAACCTGGTTCTGTGCCCTGGCTGGGAATCGAACCAGCAGCAACCTTTGGGTTCACAGGCTGGCACCTATCCACTGAGCCATCAACCAGGGTGAATTTTTTAATCTTAATTGTAAATTCATTCTTATTTTTAAACTGCACCTGTCACTGAAGGACAGTTTCTCCTGGAGTTAAAATGGAGTTTATAGTTGAAAGCTTTAAGTTCTCCTCCTCCACCTGTCTGATTTGAGCAGCTGAAGGGATTAATACAGCTGCTAGGAAAGGAGGAGGAGAGGTCCCTGAGCTGGGGAATGAGCTATATGAAATCCTTGCATTAAAAGGGGTTTAAGATAAAACATAAAAGACTGCTAGCAGCCTAAAGATCCTGTCATTTCAGTGCTAAATAAAACCATAGACTCGCTGAACAACTTGATTTTACAATTATGAAGACTGAAATTCAGATGAATTAGAATAATCTGGTTTCAAAAATAATAGTTTCACGAGCAGTTCTTCAACAATGCTATTCAGCTTAATACTGAATAGTTTGAGCTTTTGCAGTAGGTTATTAAGAAAGTACCAGTGGTGAGCACTTGGAATTTTTTCTGAAAATGTAATTAAATAATTAGAATACATGAGAACTCTAGCTCAGGGAGTTGGTGTGGTGTCTAAACCAAGTAATATGTCCCTAATCCCGTCTTGAGATCTAGTCAAAGGAAAACATTTTAAGTTTCAAATTCTGGTTATATTCGAAAGCATTTGCATTTTAATCATAAGACTAACCTACCAATTCTTCAGGAAAAATTGGTTGAGCTGCCTGTCTTTTCTGTGAAGAATACACTTAAGAAAATTATGAATTTGAATGCTACAGACTTTTTGTTTTAAGATTTTATGTATTATTTTTCAGAGAGAGGAAAAGGGAGAGAGGGAGAGAAACATCAATGTAAGGTTGCCTTTCACCTGCCTCCAGCCACAGATCTGACTGGAGACTTGGCTTGCAACCTGGTTATGTTGCCCTGGCTGGGAATTGAGCCAGGGACCCCACCAGTTTTTGTTTTGTTTTAAATAGTCCAAGGTGTTGAGCATTTGTTGCTCTATTCCTGTGTTACCTCTTGAATGGTAAACACGGGTTTTTTATTTTTATTTTTTAAGATTTTATCCATTATTTTTAGAGAGAAGGGCAGGGAGGGAGGAAGAAAGAGAAAGAAACATCAGTGGTTGCCTTTTACCCGCCTCCAGCTACAGACCTGGCTGGGAATCGAACCAGCTACCTTTGGGTTCTCAGGCCAGCACCTATCTGCTGAGCCACCAGCCAGGGCTTACATATGGATTTTTCTTTTCTCTTTTTCTTTTTAAATTTTATTGTTGTTGTATTACATCCATCCCCTTTTTGGATTTTTCAATCATTTAGAAAACCCTTCTTAGCTTTAATGCCAGATACTGGTCTATTTTGGCAGAATGACATATTTATCCAGATTCATGGGCAGAAATTTAATGTATTCTCCTCTCCACTGTAATTCTACTTCCAAAATAGAACCACACAGTCTGGTTTAACAAGTTGGGTTACAGTTTCACAAAGCAGGTCCCATCCTTGTGACTGAGCTCTCTTCCTGGCAGTCTAATTCATCTGAGATTGATGTCTGAAGAGCTAACGTTACTTGGGATGGTCTGTAGAGACTGGAGTACAACTCATTTACAATTGGTTTGTTTTTTTGTTTGTTTGTGTAAGTAAATAGGCACAGGGGAGACTTTAAGTGGCCTGATTTAATATTTCAGCATTCTGAAGAACTTCAGCTTCAGTAAAAATTGAATTGTGCCAGACCCTGCTTTACTAAAACTTTTCTAAGAAGTTAGGTTTTTTCCTGACCCAGGCCTGAGCCTATAAAGACCTGTTTTTTCTCATTCAGTGCTGATTCCCCATCATCACCATTCACTACCTTCTGTGTTCCAGTTGTCCATACTTGTTTTAGTTAGTTTGTGGTCCTTGGGTAAACGGGTGAACAGCTGTTCTGAAGGCAATTCTCTGGCCTATGAGAAAGACCTAGGATCCGTTTGAGGAAGGAAGTGAGGGGCGGGATATATTCTTAATAGGTTACTGAAGTCATGTTTTGGAACAATTGCTATTGCCTGTCACCTTTATCTAATCCTGTATGGTGACCTTTCTAGGATTAAAAATTCCAGTGTTCCTTATGAAACATGTCATGCAGAGTTGGGCTGCATAACTCACCTTTTTTTTTCCTTCCTTTTCCTTTTTTATTTCCTTTTTTTGCTTTTCTCCAGCTGTGCTTCCTGTGTCTTCAGCCTTAAGTGTCACTGCTGCCTCAGGGCAGCCTGGACCTACCCTACCCTCTCCTTGCTCTCTGCCCTCCCAGCAGTGCTGTCTGGCAACCCCTAACCAGCTTACCCCAGTCCTTTCTCCCACTACTATTGCCTCAACCCCTTTGGAAGCCCCTTTCCCCCAGTCATCCTCTGGGACAGCTCTGCCTTTGGGAGCAGCCCCCTCCCCCCATGATACCCCAACTTTCCTACCAAACTTAATAGGGCCTCCCATCTCCCCAGCTGCCTTAGCTCTGGCTTCTCCCATGATAACTACAAGTCCAAAAGGTGCCCATTCATCCTCAGCTCCCTTGACTCTGGTGGCCTTGGCTCCCTGCTCAGTTCAGAAGAGCTCTGCTTATCCACCTAACCCCCTTAGTTCACCTCCTTCAGTTGTGTTGACTGAGTCAGGGTCACCGACACCTCTGTCAGCTCCCATTGCTTCCTCGGCCTCTCCTATTCAAGCGCCCTCTCAAGTAGTCCCTAATCCAAAAGTTACCCCCATCCCTCCATACACATCCAGTGCTGTTCCTTCCCATCTTGTAACTCCCGTGGCCTCTGTTCAGTCTGGAGTAGCCTCGGGTGCTCAGATACCACCCACTACTCCCCTAGCCATCACTTCCCCCCAGGTTAAAGGCATCCCTATTTCCTCAGCCCTAACTTCTCCACAAAACTCTGTAAGCCTCAACCTAAAGGGATCCCTTAGTCCATCTGCTGCCTCACCTCTTTCACCCCAGTCTATTCCTATGGTTCCCACTGTCCCCCCATTTTCTCCCACTTCTCTGGACTCTCATCCTGTACCTTTAAGTCAGAGTTGTCTTGGCTCTCTTGTCCAACCTGTAGGTCAAATAGGCCCTAATGTCCCTTCAGATCCCATAGTGGATACCATTTCTGTAGATCATTCTACGGGGGCCTCTTACCCTTCGCAGCAGTCTGTAATTTTTCCCCTCCCTTCTAGAAATGAGGTGGTTCCTGCTGCTGTGGCTCCTCCACCTTCCCCTCTGGCTCTATCTGTTGACAAAGGACTTTCTACCGCCACCGGTTTCTCCTCCTACAGCCCTTCTAGTTCATCAAATGCAACCATCTCTTCTTCCTTATCTCCAGCAGCCCCTCTCAGTCTCAAAGGCTCTTGTAATGCCACTCAGCAGCAGCCTTTGGTGGCCCAGATTCCTCCTGCTTCTCCAGGGAGTCCAGGCTTAAAAGAAGCCCCTGTTTTTCCTGTTGAAACCATCTCAGTTGTGATGACTAACCCCTCTACAATTTCTATAACACCTACCACCTTTGAGGTAGTAAGTCCTGCTTGTGTATCTCCAATTTCATCAGGTCCTGTAAGTAGTAAGAGCTCAGCTTCCCATCCTGCCTTGGCTATGGCACCTGTGGCTCCCAAAGAGCTTCCTACTCCTCAGGTAACAACCACTCCTCTATCAGCCCCTGAGAACCCCAAAAGTCTCCCTACTTCAGTATTGGTAAAGGTCCCAACCCAAAAAGGTCTCCAGACTGTACCTGCCTCTCCTGTAGGAGCCCCTGTTTCACCAACCCAGGCACAACTCTGTACCAAGAAAGATGCTACTCTACTATCATTGACCCTGGCAGCCTCTCAAAATCCCTCCTCTCCCCAAAGTACATCAGCATCATCTCTGGAGGTATCTCTTTGTCCTGAAGCCACATTAACAAGCAAAAGCCTAGAAGAACCTCTGCTGGTAGTTAAGCCAGCTGCTGCTGCTCCCTCTCCTCCAAGTGTTATTTCCACAGCCTCTGCAATGAAGACAGATCCTTATGCAAGCCCAGACCATGCTAGTCTGCTTCTCAAAAGTTCTCTTACTAACCCAACTGTAGCTACATTTCCTTCGGAAAGTGCTACCACTTCTGGGGTAGCTCCTACAACTGCCAAAGAAATTACCACTCCTGCAACTACAGCCAGCTCTTTTTTAGAAGGAACTGTTTCTGTAGCTCCTAAAAGCCAGTCAGCCAAGAAGGGTACTACCGCTCTTAGTACTTTACCTTTGGTTTCTCCCAGTTCTGAAATTTCCAAATCAGAACCCTTTCCCTCTCTTCCCCTAGCTGGTACTACTCAAGTTGCAAAGCAAGTTCATGGTATTTCTCAGACCTCAGTGTTGGCATCTGTGGCTTCCTCTCCTGAAGGATTCCCAACTAAGGATTCGGGTGCTTTTGTTGCTTCATCTTCCAAAGAAACTTTTGTTGTTGACTCTCCATCTCCTTTAGGGACTAATGTGTCCTCTCAGACTAAAAGATCTCCAACCAAGAAGGGTTCGGCTACTTCTTTAACTCTTGCTCCTTCTGTTTCTAAAAGTGTACCTGTTGTCTCTGATACTCCTTCTGGAAGTCTCTCATGTCCTGTTTCTCTAACTGAAGCTTCCTTTCTTCCAGAGGCCAATTTTTCTTTTCAAGTCCCTGAAGGCTCACTAACCAAGAAGCATTTCCCCGCAGGGGCCCCTACTTCGCCAGCCGTATCCCCTCCCTCCCCCAAAGTGGGTCCAGCAACCCCATCCCCTAAAGAGACTCCTATTCCCGCTACAATTCCTTCCTCCCCCATAGGAGCCCTGGCTACCCCACCACCCAAAGGGGCCCCTACTCCTTCAACTATAGCTCCTCCATCCCCAGATGGGGGCCCAGCAACCTCATCCCCTAAAAAGATCCCCAAAACTCCAACTATGGCTTCATCCTCACCCAAAGGGACCCCCACCTCCCCCAAAGGAGCTTCAGCAACTTCATCCCCCAAAGAATCCCCAGATGCCCCACTTACCCAAGGGACTTCACCAATTCCATCTCCCAAAGTGGCCCCCACTCCCTCACCTGCAACTCTTTCCTCTCCCAGAGGGGCCCCAGCAACACCATTGCCCAAAAAAGCCCCAGGAACCCCATCCTCCAGAGGAGTCCCTACTCCCTCAGCTGTGATTTCTCCTTCCCCAAAAGAAGCTTCATCCCCCAAAGGGATTTCAGCGATTTCAGCAACTCCATCCCCCCAAAAGCCTTTAGCTATCCCAGCCCCCAAAGAGGCCCCTGTTCCCTCAGCTGTGACTCCTCCATCCCCCAAAGAGGCTTCAACAACTTCATCCCCCAAAAGAGCCCTTGCAACTCCATCCCCCAAAGAAATTTCAGCTACCCCAGTCCCCAGAGGGGCCCCTGCAACTCCATCC